>PVJL010011631.1:0-12301 GCA_004026885.1 Lyroderma lyra
AGTTTCTAGAAACTTGTCCATTTCTTCTAGATTGTTAAATTTTGTGGCATAAAGTCCTTCATAATATTTTCTTATAATCCTTTGTATTTCTGTGGTATCAGTGGTAATTTCTCCCCTTTCATTTCTAATTTTGGATATTTGTGCTTTTCCTTTAGTCCTTTGATTAGTCTCACCAGGGGTTTGTCAATTTTGTTGATTCTCTCGAAGAACCAGCTCTTCGTAATATTAATTTTTTCTATTGTCTTTCTGTTCTCTAATTGGTTTAGCTCTGCTTTAATTTTTATTATTTCTTTCCTTCTGCTGACTTTGGGTTTCGTCTGCTCTTGTTTTTCGAGTTCTTTAAGATGGGATGCTAAGATGTTTGCTTGTGATTTTTCTTGTTTCTTAAGATAGGCCTGTAATGATATAAATTTCCCTCTTATTACCGCTTTCGCTGTGTCCCAATAATTCTGATACGTTGTATTTTCATTGTCATTATTTTCTATATATTTTTTAATCTCATCTTTTATTTTTTCTTTTATCCAGTCCTTTTTTAATAAGCTGTTGTTTAATCTCCATGAATATGTTTTTTTCTGCTTTCCTTTTACAGTTGATCTCCAATTTCAAAACTTTCTGGTCTGAGAATACACTTGGTATGATTTCGATGTTCTTGAATTTGCTGAGACTACTTTTGTGTCCCAGCATATGGTCTATTCTTGAGAATGTTCCATGCGCACTAGAAAAGAAGGTATAGTCTCTTTTTGCTGGATGAAGTGTCCTGTAAATGTAAATGATGTCCAGTTGCTGTAATGTGTCATTTAGAGCTGTTATTTCCTTATTTATTTTCTGTTTGGATGATCTGTCCATGGCTGTTAGCGGGGTGTTTAAGTCCCCCACTATGATTGTGTATTCATCAGTTTCTCCTTTCAAGTCTGTTAGTAGTTTCTTTGTACATTTTGGTGCATCCTGTTTGGGAGCATATATGTTGATTAGTGTCAAGTTTTCTTGTTGTTGCATTGTGCCTTTTATCATTATGTAATGACAACCTTTGTCTTTTACTATCTTCTTTAACTTGAAGTTTATTTCATCAGATATCAGTATTGCCACTCCTACTTTTCTCTGGTTACCATTTGCTTGGAGTATTGTATCCCATCCTTTCACTCTGAGTCTGTGTTTGTCCTTACAGCTGAGGTGCGTTTCTTGAAGACAGCATATGGATGCATTCTGTTTTTTAATCCAGTCTGCTACTCTGTGTCTTTTTATTGGTTAGTTCAGTCCATTGACATTTAGAGTGGTGATCGATATGTGAGGATTTCCTGTGGCCATTACGTATTTCTTTCTTTGATTTTGTTTGTTTGTTTCTTTGTTCATTTTTGTTTCTTTCTTGTTGTCCCAACTTTGTCCCATTTTTCCTGATGTTTTGTTTCAGGTTGAAGAGCCTCCTTCAGTATTTCTTGGAGTGCTGGCCTCGTGCTGGCAAATTTCTTCAGCTTCTGTTTGTCTGAGAACGTCTTTATTCCACCTTTATATCTGAAAGATAATTTTGCTGTATAATTTATTCTTGGCTGGAAGTTTTTCTCTTTTAAATTTTTGAATATTGGGTTCCACTCCTTCCTGGCTTGTAGAGTTTCTGCTGAGAAATCTGATGCCAGCCTGATGGGTTTTCCTCTAAAGGTTATAATTCTTTTTTCCCTGGCAGCCTTGAGAATTGTCTCTTTGTCTTTAGTTTTGGACATCTTTAGTACCATGTGTCTTGGAGAAGACCTGTTGGAGTCCAGGTATCTGGGGGACCTGTTTTCTTCTTGAACTTGGTGTTCCAGATCGTTCCATAGGTTTGGAAAGTTCTCATTTATGATTTATTTCAGTATGCTCTCTGTAGATTGCTCTGCCCCCTCTTCTATTCCTATTATCCTGATGTTGTTTCATCTCATGGAGTCGGATATTTCTTGCAGAGTTCTTTCAATCGTTTTGGTTCTATATTCCCTCTCTTCCTCTTTCTGAGCTGTTTCCATGTTCTGGTCTTCAATATCACTAATTCTTTCCTCCATCTGGTTGGTCCTATTTCCTATGGCAATTATTTCATTTCTCACTTCGTTTATGGTATTATTTATTTCTCGTATTTCCGTCTCAATCTTTCTTATGTTTTGAATTTCTTTGTTAAATTGTTCTTTTTGTTCACAGGGTTCCTTTATTATGTCGTTTATATCTTTTTACATATTATTTATCTCAGCTATGGTGTTCTGCCAATAGGTTTTCATTTCTCTCACAACCTTTAGAATGGCTGCTTTAAATTCTCCGTCACTTAAGTGAATCCCTTCCAGTTGTAACAGGCTATCTTCTAGGGGAATTTCATGTTCTTTCTGAGGCGTTTTAGTTTTTAAGGAATTCATGCTGTCCTCTGGGTTCTTCCTCTTTGACATGAGGGCTTTATGTTCAGTGCCCAGATTATTGCTTTTTGGTGTCTTGCTGTAGGGCAAACACTAGGCGGCGCTGGGGGGCAAGTTTTGGGTAGAGCGGACTGTTTTTTTCTTGTTTCTGATCTCCTCCTGGGTTTGGAGGCTATGCGCATATATCCTGGGGAGAGGCCAACAAAAGGCTTTTGATGGGGAAGCTGTTTTTGCTAGCTGGGGTGAATGCTAGCAAATCAAATCAGTCTTTCTTCCCAGTCCTGATTCAGTACCTGGGCTGTCTAAAGGCTCACACTGCTTTCAGAACTCTGGGGTGCATGAGAAATTGCCCGCTCCATAGGTCCAAAGCTGTGGGCCTGGCCTGAGACAGCAGGGTCGCCTTTGCAACAGGCTGGGAACAGGAACTGCAGCCCTGTGTAGATCTCCAGGGTGCTTAGAGCTGGGGAGTAATTTTTGCAGTTCAGAGTCCTCGCTCAGCCCTTCTCCCAATCAAAAGTTCCAGAGGCTGGCTCCCAAACTCCTTCTGTCCCCAGTTCCCCAGTCTCTCTCCCCTCACCCAAACTGCGCAGCTCCCAAGAGTCAGCAGGGATCGCGTACCGCGTGGTCCGTCTCTGCTCCCTTCCCTCTCCCCGCCTCACCCCCTTCTCCTCAGGCTTCCGGTGTTTACTAGTGATTTGTGGATTTCTCAACAGCTGGTTTGTCACTCAGGGTCCTCTTTCTTGGCTCCTGGACGGCCATTCAATTTTGTTTTCTGGGAGAGGCTTTAGGAACCTCCTCTCCAGTCACCATCTTATCTTCTCTCCTCAAGAACTAATAAGATTTAATAACACGAAAAGAAGCAACCCAATTGTAAACTGGGCAGAAGAACTGAACAAGCACTTCTCTCACGAAGAAGTACAGATGGCCAGCACACACGTGAAAAACTGCTCAACCTCATTAGCTATCAGGGAAATGGAAATCAAAATCACAATGAAGTATCACATCACACATGTTAGAAAGGCTATTATCAACAAGACAAGAAATAAAAAATGCTGGAGTGGATGTGGAGAAAAAGGGACTCTGCTACACTGCTGGTGGGAATGAAAACTGGTACAACTACTGTGGAAGGCAGTGTGGTGGTTCCTCAGAAAACTGGGAATGGAGTTACAATTTGACCCAGCAAATCCGCTTCTGGGGGTCTACCCAAAACTCCTGAAAACCTTTGTCACAAAGGTTTATATACCCCGATGTTCATTGCAGCGCTGTTCACAGTACACATAATATGGAAACAACCAAAGTGCCTGCGACAGATAACTGGATAAAGAATCTGGGGTGCATATACACAATGGAATATTACTCAGCTTTAAGAAAAAATGAAATAGTGTCATTTGCAACTAAATGGATGGAATTGAAGATCATCATACTTAGTGAAATAAGTCAGAGAGAAAAAAAAAACGTATGACTTCATTCATGTGTGGAATATAAAACTAAAAGTAACAAAGAGATAAGAAGTGAACAAACAACCAACCAACCCATGGACATAATAAATAGTTCAATGCTTATTTTGGAATAGGTGGGTTAGGGAGGGGAACAAAGGGGAGGGGGTGTGGGAGAACAGAGGAGAAGGTAAATATAAGGTGATAGAAAGAGAACTCACACTGAGAGGTGAACTTATTATACAATAAGTTGACAATGCACTGTAGAATTGTAAGCATGAAACCTATGTTATCCTTGCTAACAGATGTCACCCCAATATGTCTAACAATAAAAAGGAATTTAAAAAATTTTCTTCCAATGTTTTAGAAGGAAATTATCCAACGAGCTTCATATAAGGCAGGACAAACCAACCTGTGGCCCGGGATGGCTTTGAATGTAGCCCAATACAAATACTTAAAATGCAATATTTTGTGGCATTTTTTTGTTATAGCTTCGGAGCTATTGTTAGTATGAGTGTACCTTAGGTGTTACCCAAGACAATTCTATTTCCAATGTGGCCCAGGGAAGCCAAAATATTAGATACCACTCACGTAAACGATTGTCTTTTAGTGAAAGTGATAATTGAAAACACCTCTTTACCTCAACATTTCTATTCTACTCAAAGTTCTGTTAGTACTTTGATTCGTAAATCCTGATTTTTCTTTTGCTTTTTCTTAGGAAAATTCTAAAAGATGAAACACTTATTTTATTAAAATTTGATTCTTCACAGTAATAGTGCCAGGTTTTAATTTCATTTGAAAGTTGAAATAAAGTTAGGTGTTTAATGAAATCCAGCATAGTGATTGTTTTTATGTGTCCCACATGTTCTCAAGAAGGAACTGTGACTCTGTGCAGATGATTGTGATCAGGCAGCAAAAGAGTTAATACAAATAAACTTGAGGGGCTAGCAGGATCCAGTTTCACTGAGCTTAGATAGCTACAAATGAAAGGCCTCATATGGCTACTGCTCTATCTACAGTGAGCCTGAACTTGGAAAACAATCTTACCTGAGCTTGGCTAGCTGCAAGGAAAAGTTTACTGTGGCCCGATTCTACCTGTGACTTTTTACAGGTGACCACATCTTGATATTGAAGAATCTGCCTTTACGTTTTCTGTATAAGAAGAGCTAACCCAAAGTTCAGGGTAACTGTGTTCCTTGGACCCTGCTACATTAATCTGCCATTCCCATACTTCTCTCTTTGAATAAAATTTTCCAACTTGGATTTTCAGATCCCTCATGAACTTTCCACGTTGTGTCAATAGTCAGGGGAATCCAATAACAAGAAGAGAAGACATTACATGACTAAATGTTGCTGGTTCCACAAATTAAATATAACCTTTTAATTTTGTTGATGTTCATAAAATCTCTTCAATGCTTGGAGATTGGAGGGCAAGATGGTGCCTGAAGAGGAAATCCCTAAAGCCTCTCCCAGAAAATACAACTGAACGGCCCCCAGGTTCCAAGTAAGAGTACTCTGAGTGACAAAAACAGCAGCTGAGTAATCCATCTATTGCCAGTAAACACCTGAAGGTTGGAGAAAAGGGAGCGTGTTGGAGAGAGGGGAGAGATCAAAGACAGATCACAACATGACTCGATTGTGCGTGACCATCCAGGAACAGTGCAGTGCATGGGATGGGGAGAGGACAAGCGGTGACAAGAGGAAAAGCTCTAGCAAAGGGACAGAACAGTGGGAGTCATTGGGGAGCTGGTCTAGGGAGCTGAAATTTGGAGCGGTGCACTGGGGACAGAGCTTGGGAGCCAGTCTCTGTAACTTTTGAGTTTTAGCAGGGCAGAGCAAGGACGCTGAACTGCAGAGACGACTTTGTGGCTCTAGGCTCTCTTGGGAAACACAATGCAGGCAAGCACGGTTCCTGCGCAGGTCTGGGGTTCCGGGTCGCAGCCTGCAGATCCTGGTTGTGGCCCACTGTGGGGGCTAGCCGGCTGCCAAACGGACAGCGCACGACCCCTGCAATAGCCTGCGGCTTCCATTCCTGCCCCCTGTGAAAGTTGACCTCCTGCTGGCGCTGCTCGAGTGGCTCCTGCATGGGGCTGCAGTTCCCACACTGCCCACGGCAAATACAAACTGGCTCCCTTTCTACCGAGGGGTCAAAACAACAGCTTCGGACTTGTGGGTATGCCTGCTCGAATGCCCCTGACTCCTAAAAGCAGTTCGAGTCCACAGATTCGGCCTCAACACTAGGTCGCTGGAGCAGGCCTGGAAAGAAAGGCGGTTTTGATAGCATTCACCTTAGCCAGGAAAAGCGGCCTAGGCCCGCATCACCCAGCTTCCCCAGCATAGGGAAGAAGGAGGAGTTGTCCCATTGTGCCTTTTCTTGGGATCTGTCCTTTCCTACAGCCTCCCCGAACAACTAAATGCAGGAAGCGAAGGGACCATGACAGATGCACGCTGACTCCAAATGTAGCCAGGGACCAGAAATAAGAAATAGACAAACCCTCTCTCCCAAATCTTGCCCCCCCCCAGTGTCACCTTGTGTCTGCCCTACACCTAGACTCCACCAATGTACCAATCTGGGCTTTGATGCACTACTACTGAACATAACGCCCTCATGTCAATGAGGAAGAACCCACCAAAGAGGATGAATTCCTTAAAACTAAAACTCCTCAAAAATATCAGGAAATTTATCAAGACACCATCTTAGATCTAGAAGTTTCTGGAATGAGTGAGGGAATTTCAACTAGCCATTCTAAAGTGTCTGAGAGAAATAAAAACATAGTGGCAGAGCACCATGGCTGAGATAAACAGCATAAATAAGGAGTTGAATCACTTAAAAAAATAATTACTCCATGAACAAGAGGAAAAATTTAACAAAGAAATATAAACCCTAAGGAAGATTGCCAGAGAAATATGAGAGATAAATAATACAATAAAATAAGTGAGAAACAAAATAATGCCATAGGAAACAGGACCAAGCACATGGAAGAAATACATAGTGATATTGAAGATAAGAAGATGGGAGCAGCTAAGAAAGCGACAAAGAGGGAATATAGAAGTGAAAGGATTGAAGGAATTCTGCAAGAAATTTCTGACTCCATGAGACAAAACAGCATGAAGATAATAGAAATCGAAGAAAGGGTAGAGCATTCTACAGAGAGCACCCTCAAACAAATAGTAGATGAAAACTTTCCAAACTTATGGAAACATCTGGAACCCCAAGTTCAACAGCTTCGGACTCGTATGTATGCCTGCTCGAATGCCCCTGGCTCCTAAAAGCTGTTCGAATACACAGACTCTGCACCAACACTTGGTCGCTAGAGCCGGGCTGGAAAGAATGTCGGTATTTATAGCATTCGCCCCAGCCATCAGGAGAAGGCTCGGCGTGCATCACCCAGCTTCCCCAGCATAGGGATGGAGGAGGAGTTGTTCCAGTGTGCCTTTCTTGGCATTTTTCCTTTCCTACCGCCTCCAGAACAAACTAAATTAAGGAAGCGAGGGGACTATGACAGATGCACACCAACTCCAAATGTAGCTGGAGTCCAGAAATAAGAAATAGACAAACCCTCCCTCCCTAAATGTTGACCCCCACACTGCCACTTTGTATCTGCCCTACACCAAGACTCCACAAAAGTACCAATCTGGGCTATGGTGGACTCTAGAGAGAGCACACTCAAACAAATAGTAGATGAGAAATTTCCAAACCTATGGAAAGAACTGGAAGCCCAAGTTCAAGAAGAAAACAGGTCCCCTGGATGCCTGGACCCTAACAGATCTTCTTCAAGACACATGGTACTAAAGATATTCAAAACCAAAGAGAAAGAGAAAACCCTCAAGGCAACCAGGGAAACAAGAACTATAACTTTTAGAAGAAAACCCATCAGGATCGCATTATCTTTCTCAACAGAAATGCAGCAAGCCAGAAGTGGGTAGAATACAATATACAAAAACAGAAATGAGAGTAACTTATAGCCAAGAATACTTTATCCAGGAAAATTATATTTCAGATATGAAGGTCGAATAAAGACCTTCTTAGACACACAGAAACTGAGGGAAATTGCTAGGACAAGGCCAGCACTCCAAGAAATACTGAAGGCGTCTCTTCGACATGAAACAAAACATCAGGAGAAATGGAACAAAGTTGGAGCATCAGGAATGAAACAAAAATAAAACAAATGAAACAAAGAAGTAAGTAATGGTCACAGGAAATCCTCCTATATGGATCATCACTCTAAATATTAATGGACCGAAGACAACAATAAAAAGAATCATAGAAGCAGACTAGATTCAAAAACAAAATCTATCTATGTGCTGCCTCCAGAAAACCCACCTCAACCATAAGGACAAACACAGATTCAGAGTGAAAGGATGGGAAACAATACTTCAACCAAAGAATAACCAGAGAAAAGCAGGAGTTGCATACTTATACCTAATGAAATAAACTTCAGGTTAAAAGGGATAGTAAAAGACAAGGATGGACATTACATAATGATAAAAAAGCACAATACAACAAAAATAATAATTGACACTAATTATTATATATTCTCCTAAACAGGATGCAACAAAATAGACAAAGAAACTACAAAAAGAGTGGAAAAGAGAAACTAACGAATACACAATCATTGTGGAAGACATAACACCGCTCTAACATCCGTGGACAGATCATCCAAACAGAAAATAAACAAGGAAACATCAGCACTGAATGACACATTACAGCTATTGGCCATAATTGATATTTGCAAGACAATTCATCCAAAAAAAGGAGACTATTCCTTCTTTTCTAGTGCACACGGAACATTCTCAGAAATATCCCACATGCTGGGACACAAATATAGCCTCAGCAAATTCAAGAAGATGGAAATTATACCATGTGTATCCACAGACCAACATGCTTTGAAATTGGAGATCAACTGTAAAAGGAAAGCAGAAAAAAACACATACACATGGAGATTAAGAACAGCTCATTGAAACAGGACTGGATAAAGGAACAATGAAAGAAGAGATAAAAATATATATATATCAATACAAATTACTGACAAGGAAAACACAACATACAAGAATTATAGGGACACAGTGCAAGCAATGATAAGAGGGAAATGTATATCAATACAGGCCTGTCTTAAGAAACAAGAAAAATCACAAGAAAACAACTTAACATACCATATTAAAGTACTGGAAATAGAAGAGCACATAAACACCAAAGTCAGCAGAAGAAAAGAAATAATAAAAATTAAAGCAGAGCTATACCAATTAGAGAACAGGAGGACAATAGAAAAAAATGAATATTACAAAGAGCTGGTTCTTTGAGAAAGTCAACCAAATTGACAAAACCTTGGCGAGACTAATCAAAGGATGAAAAGAAAGGACACAAATATCCAAAATTGGAAATGACAGTGGAGAAATTAACACTGATACCACAGAAATACATAGGATTATAAAAAAAATCCTATGAAGAACTTTATGACACTAAATTTAAGAACATGGAAGAAATGGAAAATTTTCTAGAACTTTACAGCTTACCTAGATTTAACTAAGAAGATCTCGATAATCTAAATAGACCAATTCATATTGAAGAGATTAAAATGACTATCCACACTCTCCCTAAAGGCAAAAACCATGGACCAGATCGTTTCACCAGTGAGTGTTTACCAAACATTCAAAGAATAATTTATACCTAACCTCCTCAGGCTCCTCCAAAAAATTAAGAAGAAGCAATACTTCCTAACTCATTCTAGGAGACCAAAATTACTCTAATACCAAAGCGTGGCTAAAACAACACAAAAAGGAAAACTATAGACCAATATCTCTGATGAACACAGATGCAAAAATTCTATAAAAAGTATTAACAAGCACAATATAGCAATGCATCGAAAAGATCATACATCAAAATCAAAAGGGATTCATCCCTGTACCACACGGAGGGTTCAACCTATTAAAATCTATCTATGTGATACACCACATAAACAAAATCAAAGATAAAGAACATGTGAACTTTTCCCATTGATGCAGAAAAAGCTTTCAACAAGATACAGCATCCATTTATGATCAAAACACTAAAAAAAATAGGTATAGATAAAAAGCATCTCAACATAATGAAGGCCATATATGACAAGGCCTCGGCTAACATCATACTCAATGGGGAACAAGCTGAAGCCTATTCCCTGAAAATCAGGAACAAGACAGGGATGCCCCCTGTCACCACTGTTATTGAATATAGTAATGGAACTTTTAGCCATAGCAATCAGGCAAGAGAAAGAAATCAAAGATATCCAAATTTGGAAAGAAGAGCTCAAATTGTCACTATTTCCTGATGACATGACATCTTATGTAAAAAATTCCAAAGATTCTACCAGGAAACTATTAGAAGCAATAAATGAATAGAGTAAACCCGCAGGATATAAAATAAATGTAAAAAATTCAACAGCATTCCTATATACCAACAACAAATCGACAGAAAAAAAATGAGGGAATCAATTCCATTTGCTATCAAAACAAAATGAATGAAATACCTGAGAATTAAGTTAATGAAGAAAGTCTCAGACTTATACACAGAAAAGTATAAGACACTTTTGAAAGAAATTGAAACAGACTTTAAGAGGGGGAAATATACCCCTTTTCATGGATAGGAAAATTTCACATTGTTAAAATGGACGTGCTGCCTAAAGCAATCTATATATTTCATGCAATACCGATGAAAATTCCACAAACACACTTTCATGAAATAGATAAAAGAATTAGTAAATTTATATGGAACCACAAATGACCTCGAATTGCCAAAGCAATACTACTTAAAAAGAGTAAGGCTGGTGGCATTACATTCCCTGATATCAATTTCTATAAAAAGCATCAATAGTCAAAACAGCTTGGTACTGGCAGAAGAACAGAAATATAGACCAATGGAATAGAACTGAAAACCCAGAAATAAAACCCCAAAATTACGGACAAATAAATTTCGATAAAGGAGCAGAAAACATACAATGAGGAAAAGACAGCCTCTTTAGTAGGTGGTGATGGGAAATTCGGAATAATATGTGGAAAAAATGTACTTCAGATGTGAACTTTCTCCATATACAAAAATTAACTCAAAATGGAATAAAGACCTTCATATCAGACCTGCAAAAATAAACTGTATAGAAGAAAACATTGCTACTAAACTTATAGACCTAGGACTCAAGGAAGACTTCATGAGCCTGACCTCAAAGGCAAGGGAAGTAAAAGCAAAAACAAATGAATGAGATTTCATGAAACTAAAAAGCTTCTGCACAGGAAAAGAAACCATCAACAAGGCAAAGAGACAGCCAATTGAATGGGAGAAAATATTTGCCAATAACGCATCAGATAAGGGTCAAATATCTAAAATATATAAAGAACTAATAAGATTTAATAACACAAAGCAAACAACCCAATTGTAAACTGGGCAGAAGAACTAAGCAGTCACTTCTCCAACGAAGAAGTACAGATGGCCAGCAGACACATGAAAAACTGCTCAACCTCATTAGCTATCAGGGAAATGCAACTCAAAATCACAATGAGGTATCACCTCACACCTGTTAGAATGGCTATTATCAACAAGACAAGAAATAACAAATGCGGGAGAGGATGTGGAGAAAAAGGGACTCTGGGACACTGCTGGTGGGAATGAAAACTGGTACAACCTCACTGTGGAAGGCAGTGTGGAGGTTCCTCAGAAAACTGGGAATGGAGTTACCATTTGACCCAGCAATCCCTCTTCTGGGGGTCTACTGAAAAGACCTGAAAACTTTTATCCACAAAGACTTATGTACCCCAATCTTCATTGAAGCACTGTTGGCAGTGGACATAACATGGAAACTACCAAAGTGCCCTGCAACAGATGACTGGATAATGAAGCTGTGGTACTTATACCCAAAGGAATATTACTCAGCTTTAAGAAAAGATGACAGAGTGTCATTTTCAAAACAATGGATGGACATGAAGATCATCATACTTAGTGAAATAAGTCAGATAGAAAAAACAAAGAACTGTATGACTTCATTCATGTGCGGAATATAAAACTGAAAGTAACAAAGAGATAAGAAATGAACTAACAAATAAACAACCCATGGACATAATCCATAGTTCAATGCTTATTTGAGAATGAGTGGGTTGGAAAGGGGAAAAAGGGGAGGGGGTGTGGGAGGACGGAACGGAAACTAAATGAAACGTGATGGAAAGAGAACTCAAACTGGGTGGTGAAATTATTATACAATAATTTGAAAATGTACTGTAGAATTGTATGCCTGAAACCTGTTATCCTTGCTAAATGATGTCACCTCAATATGTCTAACAATAAAAATGAATTTAAAAAATTTCATCCATTGGTTCAAAAGTAAAATATCCACCGAGCTTCATATGAGGCAAGCCTGAACAACCTGTGGCCCAGAATGGCTTTGAATGTAGCCCAATACAGATACTTAAAATATAATATTTTGTCGCATTATTTGTTATAGCTTATGAGCTATTGTTAGTAATAGTGGATTTTATGTG
>PVJL010011631.1:12401-41695 GCA_004026885.1 Lyroderma lyra
TAATTCAAAACACCTGTTTAATTCAACACTTCTATTCTACTCCAAGTTCTGTTAGTCCTTTGCTTGGTAAATCCTGATTTTTCTTTTGCTTTTTCTTAGGAAAATTCTAAAAGATGACACACTTATTTTATAGAAATTTAATTCTTCACAGTAATAGTGCCAGGTTTTAATTACACTTGAAAGTTGAAATGAAGTTAGATGTTAAGTGAAATCCAGCATAGTGATTGTTTTTATGTGTCCCACATGTTCTCAAGATGGAACTGTGAATTTGTGCAGATGATAGTGATCAGACAGCAAAAGAGGTAATACAAATAAACTTGAAGGGGCTAGCAGGATCCAATCTTAGCTGAGCTTAGTTAGCTACAAATAAAAGAACTCATGTGGCTACTGCTCTGACTACAGTGAGCCTGATCTTGGAAAACAAGCTTACCTGAGCTAGGCTAGCTGCAAGGAACAGTTTACTGTGGCCCGATTCTACCTGTGATTTTTTACAGGTGACCAGATCTTGATATTGAAGAATCTCCCTGTATGTTTTCTGTATAAGAAGAGCTAACTCAACGTTCAGGCAATTGTGTTCCTTGGACGCTGCTACATTAAACTGCCATGCCCATACTTGTCTCTCTGAAGAAAACTTTCCAACTTGGATTTTAAGATCCCTCATGAACTTTCCACATTCTCTCAATAGACATGGGCATCCAATAACCAGAAGGGAAGACATGACATGACTAACTGTTGCTGGTTCCACAAATTAAATATACTCATTTTATTTCATTGATATTCATATAAATATCTTCAATGTTGGAGGTTGGAAGTTAAGACAGTGTCTGGAGAGGAGGTCTCTGAAGCCTCTCCCAGAAAACACAATTGAACGGCCCCCAGCATCCAAGAAAGAGGACTCTGAGTGACAAAAACAGCAGCTGAGAAATACATGTATTGCAAGTAAACACATGAAGGTTGGAGAGAAGGGGGCGAGTCAGAGAGAGGGGAGGGATCAAAGACAGATCGCAACAGGACTCGATCGTGGGTGACCATCCAGGAGCAGTGCAGTGCATGGCATGGGGAGAGGACAAGCGTTGACAAGAGGAAAAGCCCTAGCAAAGTGGCAGAACAGTGGGAGTCGTTGGGGAGCTGGGCTGGGGAGTTGGAATTTGGAGCGGCGAGTGGAGAGAGAGCTTGGGAGCCAGGCTCTGTAACTTTTGAGGGTTAGCAGGGCAGATCAAGGACTCTGAACTGCAGAGACGACTTTGTGGCTCTAGGCTCTCTTGGGAAACACAATGCAGGCACGCATGGCTCCTGCACAGGCCTGGGGTTCCTGATCGCAGCCTGCAGTTCCTGGTTGCGGCCCACTGCCGGTGCTAGCCGGCCGCCAAGCCGACAGCGCACGTCCCCTGCTAAAGGCTGCGGCTTCCATTCCTGCACACTGTAAAGGTTGACCTGCTGCTGCGCTGCTCGTGTGGCTTCTGCATGGGTCTGAAATTTCCATACCGCCCACTGCAAAGACAAAGTGGCTCGCTTTCTACAGCGGGGTGAAAGCAACACCTTCAGACCCGTGTGTATACCTGCTCGAATGCACCTGGCTCCTAAAAGCTGTTCGAGAACACAGACTCTGCACCAACACTTGGTCGCTAGAGCCGGACTGGAAAGAATGTCGGTTTTTATAGCATTCGCTCCAGCCACCAGGAGAAGACTCGGCACGCATCACCCAGCTTCCCCAGCATAGGGAAGAAAGAGGAGTTGTTCCAGTGTGCCTTTCTTGGCATCTTTCCTTTACTACCGCCTCCACAACAAACTAAATTCAGGAAGTGAGGGGACCATGACAGATGCACACTGACTGCAAATGTAGCTGGAGTCCAGAAATAAGAAATAGACAAAACCTCCCTCCCTAAAAGTTGACCCACACAGTGCCACCTTGTGTCTGCCCTACACCAAGACTCCACAAAACTACCAATCTGGGCTATGGTGCACTACTACTGATCACAACGCCCTCATGTCAATCAGGAAGAATCCAGCATACAGGATGAATTCCTTAAAACTAAAACTCCTCAAAAAGATCAGGAAATTTATCAAGACAGCATCTTAGAACTAGAAGTTTCGGGAATAAGTGAGAGAATTTCAACTAGCATTGTAAAGGCTCTGAGAGAAATGAAAACATACTGGCAGAGTACCATGGCTGAGATAAACAGCATAAATAAGGAGATGAATGACATAAAAAAAAACTCCATGAACAAGAGGAAGAATTTAACAAAAATTTCAAACCCTAAGGAAGATTGACATAGAAATGTGAGAGATAAATAATACAATAAAATAAGTGAGAAAAAACCTACTGCCATAGGAAACAGGGCCAACCACATGGAGGAAATAATTAGTGATATTGAAGGTCAGAACATGGAAACAGCTTAGAAAGAGGAAGGGAGGGAATATAGAAGCAAAAGAATTGAAAGAATTCTGCAAGAAAGTTCTGCCTCCGTGAGAAAAAACAACATCAGAATAATAGAAATCGAAGAAGGGGTAGAGGATTCTACAGAGAGCACACTCTAACAAATAGTAGACGAGATTTTCCAAACCTATGGAAAGATCCGGAACCCCAAGTTCAAGAAGAAAACAGGTCCCCTGGATGCGTGGACCCTAACAGATCTTCTCCAAGACACATGGTACTAAAGATATTCAAAAATAAAGGGAAAGAGACAACTCTCAAGGCAGCCAAGGAAACAAGAACAATAACTTTTAGAAGGAAACCCATCAGGATCACATCATTTTTCTCAACAGAAATGCAGCAAGCCAGAAGTGGGTGGAATACAATATACGAAAACTGAAATGAGAATAACTTATAGCCAAGGATAATTTATCCAGCAAAATTATTTTTCAGATATGAAGGTCGAATAAAGACCTTCTCAGACACACAGAAGCTGAGGGAATTTGCCAGGACAAGGCCAGCACTCCAAGAAATACTGAAGGAGTCTCTTTGACCTGAAACAAAACATCAGGAAAAATGGAAAGAAGTTCGGGCATCAGGAAAGAAAACAAATAAAACAAATCAAACAAAGAAATAAGTAATGGTCACAAGAAATCCTCCTATATCGATCATCACTCTAAATATTAATGGACCAAAGACACCAATAAAAAGAAACACAGTAGCAGACTAGATTCAAAAACAGAATCTATCTATGTGCTGCCTCCAGGAAACCCACCTCAGCCATAAGGACAAACACAGAATCAGAGTGAAAGGATGGGAAGCAATACTTCAACCAAATTGTAACCAGAGAAAAGCAGGAGTTGCATACTTATACCTAATGAAATAAACTTCATGTTAAAAGGGATGGTAAAAAACAAGGACAGACATTACATAATGATAAAAGGCACAATACAACAACAATAATACTTGACACTAATTATTATCTATGTTCCTAAACAGGATGCAACAAAATAGACAAAGAAACTACAAACAAGTTTAAAAGGAGAAACTGATGAATACACAATCGTTGTGGGAGACATAACACCGCACGACCAGCCGTGGACAGATCATATAAACAGAAAATAAATAAGGAAACACCAGCACTGAAAGACACATTACAGCAATTAGTCATAATTGATATTTGTAGGCCACTTCATCCAGGAAAAGGAGACTATTCCTTCTTTTCAAATGCACATGGAAAATTCTCAGAGATATCCCACATGCCCGGACACAAAGGTAGCCTCAGCAAATTCAAGAACATTGAAATTATGCAATGTGTATCCTCAGACCACCATGCTTTGACATTGGAGATCAACTGTAAAAGGAAAGCAGAAAAAAAAACATACACATGGAGATTAAGAACAGCTCATTGAAACAGGAGTGGATAAAAGAACAATAAAAGATGAGATTAAAAAACATATACAAATTACTGACAAGGAAATCACAACATACCAGAATTATAGGGACACAGCACAAGCAGTGATAAGAGGGAAATTTATATCAATAGAGGCCTGTCTTAAGAAACAAGAAAAATCACAAGGAAACAACTTAACATACCATCTTAAAGAACTAGAAATAGAAGAGCACACAAACCCCAAAGTCAGCAGAAGAAAAGAAATGATAAAAATTAAAGCAGAGCTATACCAATTAGAGAACAGGAGGACAATAGAAAAAATGAATATTACAAAGAGCTGGTTCCTTGAGAAAGTCAACCAAATTGACAAAACCTTGGCGAGACTAATCAAAGGATGAAAAGAAAGGACACAAGTATCCAAAATTGGAAATGAAAGTGGAGAAATTACCAATGATACCGCAGAAATACAGAGGATTATAAGAAAATCCTATGAAGAACTTTATGCCACTAAATTTAACAACTTGGAAGAAATGGAAAATTTTCTAGAATATTATAGCTTAACTAGATTGAAGTAAGGAGATCTCGATAATCTAAATAGACCAATTTATATTGAAGAGATTAAAATGACTATCCATACTCTCCCTAAAGGGAAAAGCCATGGACCAGATCATTTCACCAGTGACACTTACCAAGCATTCAAAGAATTATATACACCTAACCTCCTCGGCTCCTCCAAAAAATTAAAGAAGAAGCAATACTGCCTAACTCGTTCTGGGCGGCCAACATTACTCTCATAACAAAGTGTGGATAAAACAACACAAAAAGGAAAACTATAGACCAATATCTCTGATGAACACAGATGCAAAAATTATAAACAAAATATTAGCAAACAGAATATAGTGATGCATCCAAAAGATCATACATCAAAACCAAATGGAAATCATCCCAGGAGCACAAGGAGGGTTCAACATATGAAAATAAATCTATGTGATACAGCACATAAACAAAATCAAAGATAAAGTACATATGAACATTTCCCATTGATGCAGCAAAAGCTTTCAACAAGATACAGAATCCATTTATGATCAAAACACTAAATAAAATAGGTATGGAAGGAAAGCAACTCAACATAATGAAGGCCATATATGACAAGGCTTTGGCTAACATCATACTCAATGGGGAACAAGATGAAGCCTAATCCCTGAAAATCAGGAAAAAGACACGAATGCCCCCTGTCACCACTGTTATTGAATATGGTAATGGAACTTCTAGCCACAGCAATCAGGCAAGAGAAAGGAATCAAAATTATCCAAATTTGGAAAGAAGAGGTCAAATTGTCACTATTTCCCGATGTCATGATGCCTTATATAAAAAATTCCAAAGATCCTACCAGGAAACTATTAGAAGCAATAAACGAATATAGTAAACTCGCAGGATACAAAATAAATGTAAAAATTTCAACAGCATTCATATATACCAACAACAAATCCACAGAAAAAGAAATGAGGGAATCAATTCCATTTGCCATCAAAACAAAATGAATGAAATACCTGAGAATTAAGTTAATGAAGAAAGTGTCAGACTTATACACAGAATAGTATAAGACACTTTTGAAAGAAATTGAAACAGACTTTAAGAGGCGGAAATATATCCCATGTTCATGGATAGGAAATTTTCACATTGTTAAAATGGACGTTCTGCCTAAAGCAATCTACATATTTCATGCAATACCCATGCAAATTCCACAATGACACTTTCATGAAATAGAAAAAAGAATTAGTAAATTTATATGGAACCATAAATGACCTCGAATTGCCAAAGCAATACTACACAAAAAGAGTAAGGCTGGTGGCATTACCTTCCCTGACTTCAACTGAAATTACAAAGCATCAATAGTCAAAACAGCTTGGTACTGGGAGAAGAATCCAAATATAGAGCAATGGAATAGAACTGAGAACCCAGAAATAAACCCTCGAATTTAATGACAAATATTTTTCGATAAAGGAGCAAAAAACATACAATGAGGAAAAGACAGCCTCTTTAGTAGTGGTGCTGGGAAAACTAAAATAATATGTGCAAAAAATGTACTTGAGCTGTGAAATCTCTCCATATGCAAAAATTAACTCGAAATGGATTAAAGACCTTCATATCAGACCTGCAAAAATAAACTTTTTAGAAGAAAACTTTGGTACTAAACTTATAGACCTAGGAGTCAAGGAAGACTTCATGCGTCTGACCTCAAAGGCAAGGGAAGTAAAAGCAAAAACAAATGAAATGGATTTTATGAAACTAAAAAGCTTCTACAGTGGAAAAGAAACCATCAACCAGGTAAAGAGAGAGCCAATTGAATGGGAGAAAATATTTGCAAATAACGCATCAGATAAGGGTCTAATATCTAAAATATATAAAGAACTAATAAGATATAATAACACAAAAACAAACCACCCAATTGTAAACTGGGCAGAAGAACTAAACAGGCACTTCTCCCACGAAGAAGTACAGATGGCCAGCAGACACATGAAAAACTGCTCAACCTCATTAGCTATCAGGAAAATGCAACTCAAAATTACAATGAGGTATCACCTCACACCTGTTAGAATGGCTATTATCAACAAGACAAGAAATAACAACTGCTGGAGAGGATGTGGAGAAAAAGGGACTCTGGTACTCTGCTGGTGGGAATGAAAACTGGTACAACCACTGTGGAAGGCAGGGTGGAGGTTCCTCAGAAAACTGGAAATGGAGTTCCCATTTGACCCAGCAATCCCTCTTCTGAGGGTCTACCGAAAACTCCTGAAAACCTTTGTCCACAAAGACTTATGTACCCAAATGTTCACTGCAGCACAGTTCACAGTGGACATAACAATAACAACCAAAATGCCCTGCGACAGATGACTGGATCAAGAAGCTGTGGTACATATACACAATGGAATATTACTCAGCTTTAAGAAAAGATCAAATAGTGTAATTTGCAACACAATGGATGGTCCTGAAGAGCATCATACTTAGTGAAATAAGTCAGACAGAAAAATCAAAGAACTGTATGACTTCATTCATATGGGGAATATAAAACTGAATGTAAGAAAGAGATAAGTAATGAACAAACAACCAACCCATGGTCATAATCAATAGTTCAATGTTTATTTGGGAATGAGTGGGTTAGGGAGGGGAAAAAGGGGAGGGGGTGTGGGAGGACGGAGGGTTAGCTGAATATAAGGTGATGGAAAGAGAACAAACACTGGGTGGTGAACTTATTATACAATAAGTTGACAATGCACTGTAGAATTGTATGCATGAAACCTATGTTATCCTTGATAACAGATGTCACCCCAATAAGTCTAACAATAAAAATGAATTTTAAAAATTTTCTTCCAATGTTTTAGAAATAAAATATCCAACGAGCTTCATATAAGGCAGTCCTGACCAACCTGTGGCCCGGGATGGCTTTGAATGTAGCACAATACAAATACTTAATATGTAATATTTTGTGGCATTCTTTGTTATAGCTTATGCGCTATTGTTATTACTAGTGGATTTTATGTGTTACCCAAGACAATTCTATTTCCAATGTGGCCTAGGGAAGCCAAAGTGTTAGATCCCACTTATGTAAACGATTGTCCTTTAGTGAAAGTGATAATTCAAAACACTTGTTTAACTCAACACTTCTATTCTACTCCAAGTTCTGTTAGTCCTTTGCTTGGTAAATACTGATTTTTCTTTTGCTTTTTCTTAGGAAAATTCTAAAAGATGACGCACTTATTTTATAGAAATTTGATTCTTCACAGTAAAGTGCCAGGTTTTAATTTCATTTGAAAGTTGAAATAAAGTTAGATGTCTAATGAAATCCAGCATAGTGATTGTTTTTATGTGTCCCACATGTTCTCAAGAAGGAACTGGGAATTTGTGCAGATGATAGTGATTAGACAGCAAAAGTGTTAATACAAAAAAACTTGAGGGGGCTAGCAAGAACCAGGTTTAGCTGAGCTTAGTTAGCTACAAATAAAAGAACTCATATGGCTACAGCTCTGTCTACAGTGTGCATGATCTTTGAAAACAAGCCTACATGAGCTTCGCTAGCTGCAAGGAAAAGTTTACTGTGGCCCGATTTTACCTGTGATTTTTTACAGGTGACCACATCTTGATATTGAAGAATCTGCCCGTAGGTTTTCTGTATAAGAAGAGCTAACCCAAAGTTCAGGGCAACTGTGTGCCATGGACCCTGCTACATTAATCTGCCATGCCCATACTTCTGTCTTTGTATAAAACTTTCCAACTTGGATTTTCAGATTCCTCATGAACTTTTCACATTCTGTCAATAGTCAGGGGCATCCAATAACCAGAAGAGAACAATTACATGACTAACTGTTGCTGGTTCCACAAATAAAATATATCCTTTTAATTTTGATGATGTTCATAAAAACCTTTTCAATTCTTGGAGGTTGGAGGGCAAGGTGGTGACTGGAGAGGAGGTCCCTAAAGCCTCTCCCAGAAAACACAATAGAATGGCCCCCAGGATCCAAGAAAGAGGACTCTGAGTGGCAAAAACAGCAGCTGATAAATCCATGTTTTGGAAGTAAACACCTGAAGTTTGGAGAGAAGGAGGTGGATAGGAGAAAGGGGAGGGATCAAAGACAGAACGCAACAGAACTCGATCGTGTATGACCATCCAGGAGCAGTGCAGTGCATGGGATGTGGAGAAGACATGCGGTGACAAGAGGAAAATCCCTAGCAAAGTGGCAGAACAGTGGGAGTCGTTGGGGATCTGGGCTGGGGAGCTGGAATTTGGAGCGGCGAGTTGGGGATAGAGCTTGGGGGCCATCCTCTGTAACTTTTGAGTGTTAGCAGGGCAGAGCAAGGACTCTGAACTGCAGAGACGACTTTGTGGCTCTAGGCGCTCTTGGGAAACACAATGAAGGCATGCCCAGCTCCTGCGCAGGCCTGGGGATCCAGGTCGCAGCCTGCAGTTCATGATTTTGACCCACTGCGGGGGTAACCGACTGCCAAACGGACAGAGCACGACTCCTGCACAAGGCTGCGGCTTCCATTCCTGCCCGCTGTGAAGGTTGACCTGCTGTTGGCCCTGCTCGTGTGGCCCCTGCTTGGGCCTGCAGTTCCCATACCGCCTGCTGCAAAGACAAACTGGCTCCCTTTCTAACGCGGGGTCAAAACAACAGCTTCGGACTTGTGGGTATTCATGCTCGAATACCCCTGTCCCCTAAAGGCAGTTCGAGTCCACAGCCTCTGCCCCAACACTTGGTCGCTGGAGCAGGCCTGGAAAGAAAGGCGCTTTTGCTAGCAATTCGCCCCAGCCAGCAGGAGCAGCCTCGGCATGCATCAACCAGCTTCTCCAGCACAGGGCAGAAGGAGGAGTAGTCCCACTGTCCCTTTTCTTGGCATCTTTGCTTCCTACATCATCCCCAACCAACTAAATGCAGGAAGCGAAGGGACCATGACAGATGCACACTGACACCAAATGTAGCCAGAGTCCAGAAATAAGAAATAGACTTGCCACCCAAAGTGCCACCTTGTTTCTGCCCTACACCAAGACTCCACAAAAGTACCAATCTCGGCTTTGGTGCACTACTACTGAACATAACGCACTCATGTCAATGAGGAAGAACCCACCAAAGAAGATGAATTCCTTAAAACTAAAACTCCTCAAAAATATCAGAAAATTTATCAAGACAGCGTCTTAGATCTGGAAGTTTCTGGAATAAGTGAGAGAATTTCAACTAGCCATTCTAAAGGCTCTGAGGGAAATGAAAACATACTGTCAGAGCACCATGGCTGAGATAAACAGCATAAATAAGGAGATGAATGACATAAAAAAGAGAAAAAAAACTCCATGAACAAAAGGAACAATTTAACAAAGAAATTCAAACCCTAAGGAAGATTGACATAGAAATGTGAGAGATAAATACTACAAGAAAATAAGTGAGAAACAAAATACTGCCATAGGAAACAGGGCCAACCACATGGAGGAAATAATTAGTGATATTGAAGATCAGAACATTGAAACAGCTAAGAAAGAGAAAGGAAGGGAATATAGAAGCGAAAGGATTGAAAGAATTCTGCACGAAGTTTCTGACTCCATGAGACAAAACAGCATCAGGATAATAGAAATCGAAGAAGGGGTAGATCATTCTACAGAGAGCACACTCAAACTAATAGTAGATGAGAACTTTCCAAACCTATGGAAAGATCTGGAACCTCAAGTTAAAGAAGAAAACAGGTCCCTTGGATACCAGGACCCAACAGAACTTCCTCAAGACACATGGTACTAAAGATATCCCATAATAATAAGAAATAGACAACTCTAAAGTCAGCCAGGGAAACAAGAACTATAACTTTTAGAGGAAAACCCATCAGGATGGCATCATCTTTGTCAGCATAAATGCAGCAAGCCAGAAGAGGGTGGAATCCAATATACAAAAATTGAAAAGAGAGTAACATATAAACAAAAATAATTTATTCAAAAAAATATTTTTTCATATATGAAGGTGTAATAAATACCTTCTCAGACACACAGAAGCTGAGAGAATTTGCCAGGTCAAGGCCAGCACGAGGCTCTTCGATCTGCAACAAAACGTCAGGAAAAATGAAACACAGTTGGGACAACAGGAAAGAAACAAAAATAAAACAAATCAAACAAAGAAATAAGGAATGGTCACAGGAAATTCTCATATATCGATCATCACTCTAAATGTTAATGGACCAAAAACACCAATAAGAAGACACACAGTAGGAGGCTAGATTCAAAAACAGAAACAATGTATGTGCTGTCTCCAAGAAACCCACCTCAGCCAAAAGGACAAACACAGATTCAGGGTGAAAGGATGGGAAAAAATACTTCAATCAAATGGTAACCAGAGAAAAGCAGGAGTTGCCATACTTATACCTAATGAAATAAACTTCAGGTTAAAAGAGATAGTAAAAGACAAGGACGGACATTACATAATGATAAAAGGCACAATAAAACAACAATACTATTTGACACTAATTAATATATATGCTCCTAAACAGGATGCACCAAAATAGACCAAGAAACTACTAACAGATTTGAACGGAGAAACTGATGAATACACAATGATTGTGGGAAAAGTAAACACCGCACTAACAACCGTGGACACAAAATCCAAACAGAAAATAAATAAGGAAACATTAGCACTGAATGACACATTACAGCAATTGGCCATAATTGATATTTGCAGGACATTTCATCCAGCAAAAGGAGACTATTCCTTCTTTTCTAGTGCACATGGAACATTCTCAAAGATATCCCACATGCTGAAAGACAAAGGTAGCCTCAGCAAATTCAAGAACATTGAAATTATACCATGTGTATCCTCAGACCACCATGCTTTGAAATTGGACATCAACTGTAAAAGGAAAGTAGAAAAAGCACATATACATGGAGATGAAGAACAGCTCATTGAAACAGGACTGGATAAAAGAACAATAAAAGATGAGATTAAAAAATATATACAAATTATTGAGAAGGAAAATACAACATACCAGAATAATTGGGACACAGCGAAAGCAGTGAAAAAGGGAAATTTATATCAATACATGCCTGTCTTAAGAAAAAAGAAAAATCACAAGGAAACAACTTAACATACCATCTTAAAGAACTAGAAATAGAAGAGCACACAAACCCCAAAGTCGGCAGAAGAAAGAAATAATAAAAATTAAAGCAGTGCTATACCAATTAGAAAACAGGAGGACAATAGAAAAAATGAATATTACAAAGAGCTGGTTCTTTGAGAATGTCAACAAAATTGACAAAACCTTGGCGAGACTAATAAAAGGATGAAAAGATGGGACATAAATATCCAAAATTAGAAATGAAAGGGGAGAAATTACCACTGATACCACAGAAACACATAGGATTATAAGAAAATCTTATGAAGAACTTTATGCCACTAAATTTAATAACCTAGAAGAAATGGACAAGTTTCATAACCTTATAGCTTACCTAGATGGAACCAAGAAGATCTCGATGATCTAAATAGACCAATTCATAGTGAAGAGATTTAAATGACTATCCATAATCTCCCTAAAGGCAAAAGCCATGGACCAGATCGTTTCACCAGTGAGTTTTACCAAGCAATCAAAGAATAATAAACACCTATCCTCCTCAGCCTCCTCCAAAAAATGAAAGAAGAAGCCGTACTTCCTAACTCTTTCTAGGAAGCCAACATTACTCTAATACCAAAGAGTGGCAAAGACAACACAAAAAAGAAAACTATAGACCAATATCTCTTCTGAACACACATGCAAAAATTCTAAACAAAATATTAGCAAACAGAATATAGCACTGAAGCAAAAATCATACATCAAGATCAAGTGGGATTCATCCCAGTAGCACAAGAAGGGTTCAACATACAAAAATCAATCTATCTAATACACCACATGAACAAAATCAAAGATAAAGAACGTATGACCATTTCCCATTGATGCAGCAAAAGCTTTCAATATGATACAGCATCCATTTATGATCAAAACACTAAATAAAATAGGTATAGAAGGAAAACATCTCAACATAATAATGGCCATATATGACAAGGCCTCAGCTAACATCATATTCAATGGGGAGAAACCTGAAGCCTATTTCCTTAAAAACAGGAATAAGACAGTGATGCCCCCTGTCACCACTGTTATTGAATATAGTAATGGAACTTCTAGCCACAGCAATCGGGCAAGAGAAAGGAATCAAAATTATACAAATTTGGAAAGAAGAGGTCAAGTTGTCACCATTTGCTGATGACATGACGCCTTATATAAAAAATTCCAAAGATTCTACCAGGAACCTATTAGAAGCAATAAATGAATATAATAAACTCGCAGGATACAAAATAAATGTAAAAATTTCAACAGCATTCCTATATACCAACAACAAATCCACAGAAAAAGAAATGGGGGAATCAATTCCATTTGCTATCAAAACAAAATGAATGAAATACCTGAGAATTAAGTTAATGAAGAAAATGTCAGATTTATACACAGAAAAGTATAAGACACTTTTGTAAGAAATTGAAACAGTCTTTAAGAGGGGGAAATATATCCCCTGTTCATGGATAGGAAAATTTCACATTGATAAAATGGACGTGCAGCCTAAAGCAATCTACATATTTCATGCAATACCCATGAAAATTCCACAATCACAGCTTCATGACATAGAAAAAAGAATTAGTAAATTTATATGGAACCACAAATGACCTTGAATTGCCAAAGCAATACTATATAAAAAGCGTAAGGCTGGTGGCATTACATTCCCTGACTTCAATTGATATTACAAAGCATCAATAGTCAAAACAGCTTGGTACTGGCAGAAGAACAGAAATATAGACCAATGGAATAGAACTGAAAACCAAGAAATAAACCCCCAAATTTATGGACAAATAATTTTTGATAATGGAGCTAAAAACATACAATGAGGAAAAGACAGCCTCTTTAGTAGTGGTGCTGGGAAAACTGGAATAATATGTTAAAAAAATGTACTTGAGCTGTGAATTCTCACCATATGCAAAAATTAACTCGAAATGGATTAAAGACCTTCATATCAGACCTGCAAAAATAAACTGTATAGAAGAAAACATTGATACTAAACTTTTAGACCTAGGACTCAAGGAAGACTTCATGAGCCTGACCTCAAAAGCAAGGGAAGTAAAAACAAAAAGAAATGAATGGGATTTTATCAAACTAAAAAGCTTCTGCAAAGGAAAAGAAACCATCAACAAGGCAAAGAGACAGCCAATTGAATGGGAGAAAATATTTGCAAATGACGCATCAGATAAGGGTCTAATATCTAAAATATATAAAGAACTAATAAGATTTAATAACAGAAATACAAACCACCAAATTTTAAACTGGGCAGAAGAACTAAACAGGCACTTCTCCCACGAACAAATACAGATGGCCAGCAGACACATGAAAAACTGCTCAACCTCATTAGCTATCAGGGAAATGGAAATCAAAATCACAAGGAGGTATCACCTCACACCTGTTAGAATGGCTATTATCAACAAGACAAGAAATAACAACTGCTGGAGAGGATGTGGAGAAAAAGGGACTCTGGTACACTGCTAGTGGGAATGAAAACTGGTACAACCACTGTGGAAGGCAGGGTGGAGGTTCCTCAGAAAACTGGGAATGGAGTTCCCATTTGACCCAGCAATCCCTCTTCTGGGGGTCTACCCAAAACACCTGAAAACCTTTGTCCACAAAGACTTATGTACCCCAATGTTCATTGCAGCGCTGTTCACAGTGGACATAACATGGAAACAACCAAAATGCCCTGCGACAGATGACTGGATCAAGAAGCTGTGGTACATATACACAATGGAATATTACTCATCTTTAAGAAAAGATCAAATAGTGTCATTTGCAACACAATGGATGGACCTGAAGAGCATCATACTTAGTGAAATAAGTCAGACAGAAAAAACCAAAGAACTGTATGACTTCATTCATGTGCGCAATATAAAACTGAATGTAACAAAGTGATAAGAAATGAACAAACAAACAAACAACCCATGGTCATAATCAATAGTTCAATGTTTATTTCGGAATGAGTGGGATAGGGAGGGGAAAAAGGGCAAGGGGTGTGGGAGGACGGAGGGTTAGCTGAATATAAGGTGATGGAAAGTGAACTCAAACTGGGTGGTGAACATATTATACAATAAGTTGACAATGCACTGTAGAATTGTATGCATGAAACCTATGTTATCCTTGCTAACAGATGTCACCCCAATAAGTCTAACAATAAAAATGAATTTTAAAAATTTTCTTCCAATGTTTTAGAAGTAAAATATCCAACGAGCTTCATATAAGGCAGGCCTGACCAACCTGTGGCCCGGGATGGCTTTCAATGTTGCCCAATACAAATACTTAAAATGTAATATTTTGTGGCATTTTTTTGTTATAGCTTATGAGCTATTGTTAGTACTAGCGGATTTTATGTGTTACCCAAGACAGTTCTATTTCCAACGTGGCCCAGGGAAGCCAAAATGTTAGATACCACTCACGTAAACGTTTGTCCTTTAGTGAAAGTTATCATTCAAAACACCTGTTTAACTCAACACTTCTATTCTACGCAATGTTTTGTCAGTCCTTTGCTTGGTAAATCTTGATTTTTCTATTGCTTTTTCTTAGGAAAATTCTAAAAGGTGACACACTTATTTTTTTCAAATTTGATTCTTCACAGTAACACTGCCAGGTTTTAATTACATTTGAAGGTTGAAATAAAATATGATGTTAAATGAAATCCAGCATAGTGATTGTTTTTATGTGTCCCACATGTTCTCAAGAAGGAACTGTGAATTTGTGCAGATGATAATGATTATACAGCAAAAGAGTTAATACAAATAAATTTGAGGGGGCTAGCAGGAACCAAGTTTAGCTGAGCTTAGTTAGCTACAAATAAAAGAACTCATATGGCTACTGCTTTGTCTACAGTGAGCCTGATCTCGGAAAACAAGCTTAAGTGAGCTTGGCTAGCTGAAAGGAAATGTTTACTGTGGCCCGATTCTACCTGTGATTTTTTACAGGTGACCACATCTTGATATTGAAGAATCTGTGTGATCCTTTTCTGTATACGAGCTAACCGAAAGTTCCGGGCAAATGTGTACCTTGGACCCTGTTACATTAATCTGCTATACCCATACATCTCTCTTTAAATAAAACTTTCCAACTTGGATTTTCAGATCCCTCATGAATTTTTCACATTCTGTCAGTACTCAGAGGCATCCAATAACCAGAAGAGAAGACATTATATGACTAACTGTTGCTCATTCAACAAATTAAATATAACCTTTTAATTTTGGGGATGTTCATAAAAATCACTTCAATGCTTGGAGGTTGGAGGGCAAGATGCTGAAAGGAGAGTAGGGCCCTAAAACGTCTCCTAGAAAACAAAATTGAACAGACCCAGGATCCAAGAAAGAAGACTCTGAGTGAAAAAACAGCAGCTGAGAAATGCATGTATTGCCAGTAAACTCCTGAAGGTTGGAGAGAAAGGGGCGAGTCGGAGAGAGGGTTGGGATCAAAGACAGATCGCAACAGGACCCGATGGTGGGTGACAATCCAGGCACAGTTCAGTGCATGGGAGGGGTAGAGAACAAGAGGTGACAAGAGGAAAATCCGTAGCAAACTGGCAAAACTGTGGCAGTTGTTGGGGAGCTGGACTGGGGAGCTCGAATTTGGAATGGCAATTTGGGGACCGAGCTTGGGGGCCAGCCTTGGTAACATTTGAGTGTTAGCAGGGCACAGCAAGGACTCTGAACTGCAGAGACGACATTGTGGCTCTAGGCTCTCTTGGGAAAAACAACGCAGGCAAGCACAGCTCCTGCGCAGGCCTGGGGTTCCTGGTCGCAGCCTGAAGTTTCTGGTTGAGGCCCCCTGTGGGGGTAGCCACCTGCCAAGCGGAGAGCGCATGACCCCTGCACTAGACTGCGGCTTCCATTACTGTCAGCTGTCAAGGTTGACCTGCTGCTGATCCTTCTCGTGCGGCTCCTGCATGGGGCTGCAGTTCCCATACAGCTCTCTGCAAAGACAAACTGCCTTCCTTTCTACCGCGGGGTCAAAAAAACAGCTTCGTAATTGTGTGAATGCCAGCTCGCATACCCCTGGCTCTTAAAAGCAGTTCGAGATCACAGACTCTGCCCCAACACTTGGTCGCTGCAGCAGGCCTGGAAAGAAAGGCGGTTTTTATAACATTCGCCCCAGCCAGCAGGAAGAGCCTCAGACCGCATCACCCAGCTTCCCCAGCATATGGCAGAAGGAGGAGTTGTCCCTGTGTGCCTTTTCTTGGCATCTTTCCTTTCCTACAGCCTCCCCAACCAATTAAATGAAGGAAGCGAAGGGACAATGACAGATGCACACTGACTCTAAATATAGCAGGAGATAAGAAATAAGAAATAGACAAACCCTCTCTCCCAAAACATGCACCCCACAGGGCCACCTTGTGTCTGCCCTACACCAAGACTCCACAAAAGTACTAATCTCAGCTTTGGTGCACTACTACTGAACATAACGCCCTCATGTCAATGAGGAAGAACCCAGCATACAGGATAAATTCCTTAAAATTTAAACTCCTCAAAAAGATCAGGAAATTTATCAAGACAGCATCTTAGATCTAGAAGTTTCTGGAATAATTGACAGAGAAGTTCAAGTAGCAATTCTAAAAGCTCTAAGACAAATGAAAACATACTGGTAGAGCACTATGGCTGAGATAAACAACATAAAAAAGGAACTGAATGAAATAAAAATAACTCCATGAACAAAAGGAACAATTTAACAAAGAAATTCAAACCCAAAGAAGATTGACATAGTAATGAGAGAGATAAATAATACAATAGAAAAAGTGAGAAACTATATACTGCCATAAGAAAAAGGGCCAACCACATGGAGGAAATAATTAGTGATATTGAAGATCAGAACATGGAAACAGCTAAGAAAGTGGAAGGGAGGTAATATAGAAACAAAAGGATTGAAAGAATTCTACAAGAACTATCTGACTCCATGAGACAAAACAACATCAGGATAATAGAAATCGAAGAAGGGGTAGAGCATTCTACAGAGAGCACTCTCAAACAAATAGTAGACGAGAACTTTCCAAACCTACGGAAATATCTGGATCCCCAACTTCAAGAAGGCAACAGGTTTCCTAGATACCGAGACCTTAACAGATCTTTTAAAAGAAACATGGTACTAAAGATATCCAAAATTAAAGGGAAAGAGTCAATTCTCAAGGCATCCAGGGAAACAAGAACTAAAATTTTAGAGGAAAATCCATCAGAATGACATCATATTTCTCGGCAGAAACGCAGCAAGCCAAAACTGGGTGGAATCCAATATATAAAATCTGAAAAGAGAGTAACTTATAGCCAAGGATAATTTATCCAGCAAAATTATTTTTCAGATATGAAGGTGGAATAAAGATCTTCTCAGACACACAGAAGCCTACGGAATTTGCCAGGACAAGACCAGCACTCCAAGAAATATTGAAGGAGTCTCTTCGACCTGAAACAAAACATCAAGAAAGATGGAAAAAAGTTGGGGCAACAGGAAAGAAACAAAACTAAAACAAATCAAACACAGAAATAACTAATGGTCACAGGAAATCCTCCTATATCGATCGTCACTCTAAATGTTAATGGGGTGAACTCACCAACAAAAAGGCACACAGTAGCAGACTAGATTAAAAAACAGAATCAATCTCTGTGCTGTCCCCAGGAAACACACCTAAGCCATGAAGACAAACACAGATTCAGAGTGAAAGGATGGGAAACAATACTTCAACCAAATGGTAAATAGAGAAAAGCATGAGTTGCCATACTTCTGCGAATGAAATAAACTACAGTTTAAAAATGATAGTAAAAGACAAGGACGGACATTACATAATGATAAAAGGCACAATACAACAACAATACTATTTGACTCTAATTAATATATATGCTCCTAACCAGGAAGCACCAAAATAGACAAAGAAACTACAAACAGATTTGAAAGGAGAAACTGATGAATACACAATCATTGTGGGTGACTTAAACACCGCACTAACAGCCATGGACAGATCATCCAAACCGAAAATAAATAAGGAAACATCAGTACTGAATGACACATTACAGCCACTGGCATAATTGATTTATGCAGGACAATCCATCCAGAAAAAGGAGACTATACGTTCTTATCTAGTGCGCATGGAACATTCTCAAAGTTATCCCACATGCTGAGACACAAAAGTAGCCTCAGCAATTTCAAGGAGATTGAAATTATACCATATGTATCGTCAGACCACCATGCTTTGAAATTGGAGATAAACTGTAAAAGGAAAGCAAAAAAAAAAAAAACCACTTATACATGGAGATGAAGAACAGCTAATTTAAAAAGGACTGGATAAAAGAACAATAAGAGATGAGAGTAAAAAATATATACAAATAAGTGACAATGAAAACACAACATACAAGAATAATTGGGACACAGCAAAGCAGTGATGAGAGGAAAATTTATATCAATCCAGGCCTGCTTAAGAAACAAGAAAAATCACAAGGCAACAACTTAACATACCATCTTAAAGAACTGGAAATAGAAGAGCACACAAAACCCAAAGTCAGCAGAAGAAAAGAAATAATAAAAATTAAACCAGAGCAATAACAATTAGACAACAGGAGGGCAATAAAAAAATGAATATTACAAAGAGCTGGGTCTTTGAGAAAGTCAACAAAACTGACAAAACCTTGGCGAGACTAATCAAAGGATGAAAAGAAAGGACAAACATATCCAAAATTAGAAATGAAAGGGGAGAATTTACCACTGATATCACAGAAATACATAGGATTATATGAAAATCTTATGAAGAATTTTATGCCACTAAATTTAACAACCTAGAAGAAATGGAGAAGTCTCTAGAACCTGATAGCTTACCTAGATTGAACCAAGAACATCTCAATAATCTAAACAGACCAATTCATAGTGAAGAGATTAAAATGACTATTCATAATCTCCCTAAAGGCAAAAGTCATGGACCAGATCGTTTCACCAAGGAGTTTTACCAAGCATTCAAACAATAATAAACAGCTATCCTCCTCAAACTCCTCCAAAATACTGAAGAAGAAGCAATACTTTCTAACTAGTTCTATGAGGCCAACGTTACTCTAATACCAAAGCCTGGCAAAGACAATACAAACAAAGAACAGTATAGACCAATATCTCTGATGAACACAGATGCAAAAACTCTAAACAGAATATTAGCAAACAGAATATAGTGATGCATCTAAAAGATCATACCTCAAGATCAAGTGGGATTCATCCCAGGAGCACAAGGATGGTTCAACATACGAAAATCAATCTATGTGATACACCACATAAACCAAATCAAAGATAAAGAACATATGACCATTCCCCATTGATGCAGAAAAAGGTTTCAACAAGATATAGCATCCATTTATGATCAAAAAACTAAATAAAATAGGTATAGAAGGAAAGCATCTCAACATAATAAAGGCCATATATAACAAGGCCTCTGCTAACATCATAGTCACTGGGGAAAAGTTGAAGCCTATTCCCTTAAAATGAGGAACAAGACACGATGCCCTCTGTCACCATTGTTATTTAATATAGTAAAGGAAATTCTAGCCATAGCAATTGGGCAAGAGAAAGAAATCAAAGTTATCCAAATTTGGAAAGAAGAGGTCAAATTGTCACCATTTGCCGATGACATGACGCCTTATATAAAAAATTCCAAAAAACTATTTTCTTCTAATAGTTTCCAGGAAACTATTAGAAGCTATAAACGAATATAATAAAGTCGCAGGATACAAAATAAATATAAAAAAATCAACAGCATTTTTATACACAAACAAGAAATCCATAGAGAAAGAAAGGAGGGAATCAATTCACTTTGTTATCAAAACAAAATGAATGAAATACCTGAGGTCTAACTTAAACAAGCAAGTGTCAGACTTATACACAGAAAAGTATAAGACACTTTTGAAAGAAATTGAAACAGACGTTAAGAGGTGGAAAAATATCCCCTGTTCATGGATAGGAAAATTTAACATTGTTAAAATGGACATTCTGCCTAAAACAATCTACACATTTAATACAATACCCATGAAAATCCCACAGTCATACTTTCATGAAAGAGATAAAAAAATTAGTAAATTCATATGGAACCATAAATAACCTCGAATTGCCAAAGCATACTACATAAAAAGAAAAAAGCTGGTGGCATTACATTCCCTGATTTCAATTGATATTAGAAAGCATCAATAGTCAAAACAGCTTGGTACTGGCAGAAGAACAGAAATATAGACCAATGGAATAGAACTGAAAACCCAGAAATAAACCTACAAATTTATGGACAAATAGTTTTCGATAAAGGAGCAAAAATCATACAATGAGAAAAAGACAGCCTCTTTTAGTAGGTGGTGCTGGGAAAACTGGAATAATATATGCAAAAAATGAACATGAGCTGTGAACTCTCTCCATATACAAAAAAATTAACTAGAAATGGATTAAAGACCTTCATGTCAGACCTGCAACAATAAACTCTATAGAAGAAAATATTCGTACTAAACTCGTATACCTAGGACTCAAGGAATATTTCATGAACCTGAGCTCAAAGGCAAGGGAAATGAAAGCAAAAATAAATGAATAGGATTTTATCAAACTAAAAGTTTCAGTACAGGAAAGGAAACCATCAACAAGGCAAAGAGACAGCCAACTGAATGGGAGAAAATATTTGCAAATAATGCATCAGATAAGTGTCTAATATCTAAAATATATAAAGAACTAATAAGACTTAATAACACAAGAACAAACAACCCAATTATAAACTGGGCAGAAGAACTAAACAGGCACTTCTTCCTCGATGAATTACAGATGGGCAGCTGACATATGAAAAACTGCTCAACCTCATTAGCTATCAGGAAAATGCAAATCAAAATCCCAATGACGTATCACCTCACACCTGTTAGAATAACTATTATCAACAAGATAAGAAAAAACAAGTGCTGGAGAGGATGTGGCGAAAAAGGGACTCTGGTATAATGCTGGTGGGAATCAAAACAGGTACAACCACTGTGGAAGGCATTGTGGAGGTTCCTCAGAAAACTGGGAATCGAGTTCCCATTTGACGCAGCAATCCCTTTTTCTGGGGGTCTACCCAAAACACCTGAAAACCTTTGTCCACATAGACTTATGTATGCCAATGTTCATGGCAACGCTGTTCACAGTGGACTTAACATGGAAACAACCAAAGTGCCCTGCGACAGATGACTGGATAAAAAAGCTGTGGTACATATACACAATGGAATATCACTCAGCTATAAGAAATCATGAGGGTGTACTCTGGTGGTGTAGTGGCTTAAGGCTCCGGTGCTATCAGTGCTGCGGCCTGAGTTCGACTCCCATCTAGAGAGCTACACACATACAAAAATAATAAGGCAAAAAAAAAAGAAAAAGAAAATATGAAATAGTGTCATTTGCAACAAAATTAATGGACCTGAAGATCATCGTACTTAGTGAAATAAGTCAGACCGAAAAAACATAGAACTGTATGACTTCACTCATATGCAGAATATAAAACTGAAAGTAACAAACAGATAAGAATGAACAAACAAACAATCAACTCATGGACATAATCAATAGTTCAATGTTTATTTGGGAATGTGTGGGTCAGGGAGGGGAAAAAGGGGAAGGGGAGTGGGAGGACGGAGGGGAAGCTAAATATAAGGTGATGGAAAGAGAACTCACACTGGGTGGTGAACATATTATACAACAACTTGACAATGCACTGTAGAATTGTATGCATGAAACCCATGTAATCCTTGCTAAGAGATGTCACCCCAATAAGTCTAACAATAAAAATGAATTTTAAAAATTTTCTTCGAATGTTTTACAAGTAAAATATCCAACGAGCTTCATATAAGGCAGGATATACCAACCTGTGGCCCAGGATGGCTTTGTAGGTAGCGCAATACAAATACTTAAAATGTAATATTTTGTGGCATTTTTTTGTTATAGCTTATGAGCTATTGTTAATACTAGTGGATTTTATGTGTTACCCAAGACAGTTCTATTTCCAACGTGGCCCAGGGAAGCCAAAGTGTTAGATACCACTCACGTAAACGTTTATCCTTTAGTGATAGTGATCATTTAAAGCACCGGTTTAACTCAACACTTCTATTCTACTCAAAGTTCTGTTAGTCCTTTGCTTGGTAAGTCTTGATTTTTCTTTTGCTTTTTCTTAGGAAAATTCTAAAAGATGACAGACTTATTTACCTGAAATTACTCTTCACAGTAATAGTGCTAGGTTTTAATTACAATTGAAAGTTTAAATAAAGTTTGATGTTAAATGAAATCCAGCATAGTGATTTTTTTATGTGTCCCACATGTTCTAAAGAAGGAACTGTGAATTTGTGCAGATGATAATGATTAGACAGCAAAAGAGTTAATACAAATAAACTTGAGGGGGCTAGCAGGAACCAAGTTTACCTGAGCTTAGTCAGCTACAAATAAAAGAACACATATGGCTACTTCCCTGTCTACAGTGAGCCTGATCTCAGAAAACAAGCTTACCTGAGCTTGGCTAGCTGCAAGGAAATGTTTACTGTGGTCCGATTCTACACCTGAAATTGTTTACAGGTGACCACATCTTGATATTGAAGAATCTGCGTGTACATTTTCTGTATAAGAAGAGCTAACCCAAAGTTCAGGGCAACTGTGTGCCTTGGACCCTGCTACATTAATCTGCCATGCCCATACATCTCTCTTTGAATAAAACTTTCTAACTTGGATTTTCAGATCCCTCATGAAATTTTCACATTCTGTCAGTACTCAGGGGCATCAAATACCCAGAAGAGAAGACATTACTTGACTAACTGTTGCTGGTTAACCTTTTAATTTGGTTGATGTTCATAAAATTCTCTTCAATGCTTGGATGTTGGAGGGCAAGATGGTGAAAGGAGAGTAGGGCCCTAAATATTCTCCCAGAAAACACAATTCAATGGCCTCCAGGATCCAAGAAAGAAGACTCTGAGTGACAAATGCAGCAGCTGAGTAATCCGTGTATTGCCAGTAAACACCTGAAGGTTGGAGAGAAAGGGGAGAATAGGAGAGAGGGTAGGGATCTAAGACAGATCGCAACATGACCTGATCGTGGGTGACCATCCAGGAGCAGTTCAGGGCATGGGAGGCATAGAGGACAAGAGGTGACAAGAGGAAAAGTCTTAGAAAAGTGGCAGAACAGTGGGAGTTTTGGGGAGTTGGTCTGGGCAGCTGGAATTTGGAGTGGCAAGTTGGCAGCTCCCTCTAGACTTTTGGCAGCCACCCTCTGGACTTTTGAGTGTTAGCAGGGCACAGCAAGGACTCTGAACTGCTGAGATGACATTGTGGCTCTAGGCTTTCTTGGGAAACACAACGCAGGCACGCACGGCTCCTGCACAGGCATGGGGATCCTGGTTGCAGCCTGCAGTTCCTGGTTGCGGCCTACTGTGGGGGCAAGCCGCCTGCCAAGCGGACAGCGTGCGACCCCGGCACTAGACTGCGGCTACCATTCCTGCCCGCTGTGAAGGATGACCTGCTGCTGGTCCTGCTCATGCGGTCCTGCATGGGGCTGCAGTTCACATACCGTTCTCTGCAAAGATAAACCAGTTCCCTTGCTACCGCAGGATCAAAACAACAGCTTCGGAATTGTGTGACTGCCTGCTCACATACTCCTGGCTCCTAAAAGCAATTCGAGTCCACAGACTCTGCCCCAACACTTGGTCGCTGGAGTAGGCCTGGATAGAAAGGCGGTTTTTATAGCATTCACCCCAGCCAGCAGGAGCAACCTCGGCCTGCATTCACACAGCTTCTCCACCATAAGGCAGAAGGAGGAGTTATCCCAGTGTGCATTTTCTTGGCATCATTCCTTTCCTACAACCTTTCCTACCAACTCAATGCAGGAAGCAAAGGGACCATGACAGATGCACACTGACTCCAAATGTAGCAGGAGACCAGGAATAATAACTAGAAAACCCATCTCTCCCAAAACGTGACCCCCACAGGGCCACCTTGTGTCTGCCCTACTCCAAGACTCCACAAAAGTACCAATCTGGGCTTTGCTGCACTACTACTGAATATAACACCCTCGTGTCAATGAGGAAGAACCCAGCATACAGGATGAATTCCTTAAAACTAAAACTCCTCCAAAGATCAGGAAATTTATCAAGGCAGAATCTTAGATCTAGAAGTTTCTGGAATAAGTGACAGAGAAGTTCAAGTAGCAATTCTAAAGGCTCTGAGACAAATGAAAAAATACTGGCAGAGCACTATGGGTGAGATAAACAACATAAAAAAGAAATGAATGACATAAACATAATTCCATGAACAAAAGGAACAATTTAACAAAGAAATTCAAACCCTAAGGAAGATTGACATAGAAATGAGAGAGATAAATAAAATGGTAAAAAAAATGAGAAACTAAATACTGCCATAGGAAACAGGGCCAACCACATGGAGGAAATAATTAGTGATATTGAAGATCAGAACATGTAAAGAGCTAAGAAAGAGGAAGTGAGGGAATATAGAAACAAAAAGTTTGAAAGAATTCTACAAGAACTATCTTACTCCATGAGACAAAACAACATCAGGATAATAGAAATTGAAGAAGGGGTAGAGCATTCTACAGAGAGCACACTCAAACAGAAGTAGATGAGAACTTTCCAAACCTATGGAAATATCTGGAACCACAAGTTCAAGAAGGAAACAGGTCCCCTAGATACCGGGACATTAACAGATCTTTTAAAAGACACATGGTACTAAAGATATCCAAAATTAAAGAGAAAGAGTCCATTCTCAAGGCAGCCAGGGCAACAAGAACTATAACTTTTAGAGGAAAACCCACCAGGATGGCATCATTTTGTCAGCAGAAATGCAGCAAGCCAGAAGAAGGTGGAATCCAATATACAAAAATTGAAAAGAGAGTAACTTACAGCCAAGGATAATTTATCCAGCAAAATTATTTTTCAGATATGAAGGTGGAATAAAGAGCTTATCAGACACACAGAAGCTGAGGGAATGTGCCAGGACAAGGCCAGCACTCCAAGAAATACTGAAGGAGTCTCTTCGTCCTGAAACAAAACATCAGGAAAAATGGAACAAAGTTGGGACAACATGAAAGAAACAAAAATAAAACAAATGAAACAAAGAAATAAGGAATGGTCATATGAAATCCTCCTATATCGATCGTCACTCTAAATGCTAATAAGCTGAACTCACCAATAAAAAGGCACACAGTAGTCGACTAGCTTCTAAAACAGAATCAATCTCTGTGCTGTCTCCAGGAAACACACCTCAGTCATAAGGACAAACACAGACTCAGAGTGAAAGGATGGGAAACAATACTTCAACCAAATGGTAACCAGAGAAAAGCAGGAGTTGCCATATTTATACCAAATGAAATAAACTTCAGGTTAAAAGGGATAGTAAAAGACAAGGACGGATATTACATAATGAAAAAAGGCACAATACAATGACAATACTACTTGACACTAATTAATATATATGCTCCTAACCAGGATACACCAAAATAGACAAAGTATCTACTAACAGATTGAAAAGGAGAAACTGATGAATACCCAATCATTGTGGGACACTTAAACACTGCACTAACAGCCATGGACAGATCATCCAAACCGAAAATTAATAAGGAAACATCAGCACTGAATGACACATTACAGCAATTGGTCATAATTGACATTTGCAGGACATTTCATTCAGCAAAAAGAGACTATTTGTTCTTTTCTAGTAAACATGGAACATTCTCAAAGATATCCCACATGCTGAGACACAAAAGTAGACTCAGCAAATTCAAGTAGATTGATATTATACCATGTGTATCCTCAGACAACCATGCTTTGAAATTGGAGATGAAATGTAAAAGGAAAGCAGAAAAAAAACACATATACATGGAGATGAAGAAAAGCTCATTTAAAAAGGACTGGATGATAGAACAATAAGAGATGAGAGTAAAAAATATATACAAATAACTGACAATGAAATCACAACATACCAGAAATATTAGGACAGAGCGAAAGCCGTGATAAGAGGGAAATTTATATCAATACAGGCCTGTCTTAAGAAACAAGAAAAATCACAAGCAAACAACTTAACATACCATCTTAAAGAACTAGAAATAGAACAGCACACAAACCCCAAAGTCAGCAGAAGAAAAGACATAATAAAAATTAAAGCAAAGCTATACCAATTAGAGAACAGGAGGACAATAGAAAAAATGAATATTACAAAGAGCTGGTTCTGTGAGAAAGTCAACAAAACTAACAAAACCTTGGCGAGACTAATCCAAGGATGAAAATTAAGGACACAAATATCCAAAATTAGAAATGAAAGGGTAGAAATTACGACTGATACCACAGAAATATATAGGATTATCAGAAAATCTTATGAACAACTTTATGCCACTAAATTTAACAACCTAGAAGAAATGGACAAGTTTCTAGAACCTGATAGCTTACCTAGATTGAACCAAGAAGATCTCGATAATCTAAATAGACCAATTCATAGTGAAGAGATTAAAATGACTATTCATAATCTCCATAAAGGCAAAAGCCATGGACCATATAGTTTCACCAGTGAGTTTTGCCAAACATTCAGAGAATAATAAACACCTACCCTCCTAAGACTCCTCCAAAATATTGAAGAAGAAGCAATACTTCCTAACTCATTCTATGAGGCCAAAATTACTCAAATACCAAAGCCTGGCAAAGACAACACAAAGAAAGAAAACTATAGACCAATATCTCTGATGAACACAGATGCAAAAATCCTAAACAAAATATTAGCAAAGAGAACATAGCGATGCATCTAAAAGATCATACCGCAAGATCAAGTGGGATTCTTCCCAGGAGCACAAGGACGGTTGAACATATGAAAATCAATCTTTGTGATACACCACATAAACAAAATCAAAGATAAAGTACATATGACCATTTCCCATTGATGCAGAAAAAGCTTTCAACAAGATACAGGATCCATTTATGATTAAAACTCTAAATAAAATAGGTGTAGAAGGAAAGCATCTCAAAATAATAAAGGCCATATATGACAAGACATCGGCTAACATCTTACTAAATGGGGAAAAAGCTGAAGCCTGTTCCCTTAAAATCAGGAACAAGAGAGGGATGCCCCCTGTCACCACTGTTGTTGAATATAGTAATGGAATTTCTAGCCACAACAATTGGGCAAGAGAAAGGAATCAAAGTTATCCAAATTTGAAAAGAGGAGGTCAAATTGTCACTATTTGCTGATGACATGAAGCCTTATATAAAAATTTTCAAAGATTCTACCAGGAAACTGTTAGAAGCAATAAACAAATATAGTAAACTCGCAGGATACAGAATAAATGTAAAAAATTCAACAGCATTCCTATATACCAAAAACACATCCACAGAAAAATAAATGAGGGAATGAATTCATTTGCTATCAAAACAAAATGAATGAAATACCTGAGAATTAAGTTAATGAGGAAAGTGTCAGACTTATACACAGAAAAGTTTAAGACACTTTTGAAAGAAATTGAAACAGACTTTAAGAGGGGGAAAATATCCCCTGTTCATGGATAGGAAAATTTCACATTGTTAAAATGGACGTGCTGCCTAATGCAATCTACATATTTCATGCAATACCCATGAAAATTCCACAATCACACTATCATGAAATAGATAAAAGAATTAGTAAATTTATATGCAACCACAAATGACCTCGAATTGCCAAAGCAATACTACATAAAAAGAGTAAGGCTGGTGGCATTGCATTCCCTGACTTCCATTTCTATTACAAAGCATCAATATTCAAAACAGCTTGGTACTGTGTGGGGAGCCATACTTACAGGTAATTCAGAGCCTTACAGACTGGCTCGGTTAATACTTAACCTGTTTCTGCTCCTAAGGCATTGTCTCTGCCTGCTCCTGGAGGGTGCTTACAATTTGCTAGGTATGTGGTGAGAAGGGCCTGTTCCTGGACCCTGAGGATTGATGGCTATCAGGGTAATTGGTAGATTCTGTCATGTGATAATTACTTTTAGGAGTTTCAGTGATTTTATAGTTTCTATGTAAAAGTTAAAGATTTACTTTCGCTGAGGTAATGCATATTTTCATTGTGAAACTGCACATACTCAAACTGCATATATTGGTGATGGGAAATAAACTCAGGGCTTCAGCATCACTGAAGACTGACCGCATCAGCAGTCGTGTGAGTGTCTCTTTCTTCATTCCCACTCCCCCCTTCAGGTACTGATCGACTTGTGGCTGCTGGCCCGCCATACCTGGCGCCCGAACAGGGACCTGAATACGGGGGTAACAGTGAGGAACACCGCGTGGCAAGGGCCCGGCTCGAAGAGGAGCTTTTTTCACTGGATGCGCGGTGAGTAAGACACATCAGGAAAAATGGGTCACGCTAGCAGCAAGGACCTGTATGTCAGAGGACTTAAGAAATTGCTTGCCACCCATGGCAGTCAGGTGAGCAGAGTACAGCTAGACAAGGTTTTAGAATTTGTAAAGAAGTCTGTCCATGGTTTCCGGAAGAAGGCACTGTCAGTCTGGGAACTTGGGAGAAAGTGGGAGAGCAGTTACAAGATTATTATGCTGCCCACGGACCTCAGCAGGTCCCTGTGGAAACATTCGGGTTATGGACTTTGATCAGGGATTGCTTAGATCTTAAACGTGAAAGCTGCAAGTTAGAGAAAGTGAAACAAGCTGGAAATGAGTAAATTCTTCCACCTGCCCCTTCTCCGGCAGAGAGAGAGAGGAGGAGGAGGGAGCTAAACACACAGAAGGACTTTCTAAGATTAACAAAGAGCCTGTTTATCAGGAACCTCCGGTCGAGGACTGGGAAGATTTAGACCCTCAGGATCAGGAAGAATTAGAGGATGAGGCAGCCAAATATGATAGGGACAAATACCCTCCATTGGTGGCTATGGCTCAA
>PVJL010011632.1:0-15136 GCA_004026885.1 Lyroderma lyra
TTTTCAAGTTCTTTGGGTAGATCCCCAGAAGGGGGATTGCTGGGTCAAATGGTAGCTCCATTCCCAATTTTCTGAGGACCCTCCACACTGCCTTCCACAGTGGTCGTACCAGTTTGCACTCCCACCAGCAGTGTACCAGAGTTCCTTTTTCTCCACATCCTCTCCAGCACTTGTTATTCCTTGTCTTGTTGATAATAGCAATTCTAACATCCACCTTATTTTTGATTCCTTATTTCTACTTGCTTCATCTCTTCTACTAATTTCAAATTATTTTCTCTTCTTCAATTATTTACATTAATGTAAATCACCTTGAATTTATTTTGAAACAAAAGATTAAAATGATTAAGCAAATTGCAGGTGTTCAACAAATATCTTTTCAATAATTGAAGAATGAAATACATTATGAATTTAAAATTATATTGAGTTTACACATATACTTTTAAAAATTCTTTTGCCTTAAATTCTTATGTATTCTTTAACCTTCGATCATCAATACAAATTTAATAGCACAAGTTATAACAGACTAAGTGCTATAACTACTCTATATAGCTGTTCTATGCTACACTTACAATATGCCATGAAACTTTATCCAGAAGATAATTCTAGTAATTTAGCAATTTACTAAATAATATGAGACTTTAGAATTGTGCTATTAAAGTAAAAGTATAACTTACATTCTTCCACATAAAATAACTGGGGTCTAACTGCTCTGTTGGTTATGTATTTAAAGTCATTTTTAAAAAATTTTTATTACAAATAACCCTTAGCATTCATACTTTCATAAGTTTAAACCCCATAAAAGAGAGGCGGGGAAAAATCCCTGCAATAAACTTGAAGAGCGAGTAGAGTGGGGAAGTACTGTGTTTCTTCAGGATTCCCAGAAGTTTACATGGAGTTAGCTGGAATGTGTGATTGCTAAGCCATTTAAAACAACAAGTGCTGCTTTTGTACTACATAGTTCCTACAGTAAAATTAAAGTTTAATTATCAAAAGTAGGTAGCAAAATTTTCAGAAGGAGTTAACTAGAAATGACTTGTAGCCAAAGCCCACATTTTCATTGAATAGTTTCCATAAATATTCCAAAGAACAAAATTTCTAAGTCATTTAATATCATATATTTAACCAAAAAAGGATTAATATATTAAACTACATAATTTATTTTACATTAGTAAATATCTTGCTCTCCACATGTTATCCTTGTGAGAATTTCAGATTAAAGAAAATAAGTATAGCTTATATTAAACCTAAAAAAATGTGTTGTAGCATCAGTTTATCACAATGTCTGTCCTATATGCATTTAAGAAAAGCATATACATGACCCACTCAAGGTTAAGTATGGGGAGTCCTTTCCTGAAATAGCTACAAGATACTTGGGTGCTTTTATGTCTAAGCAGGAAGAAGCAATCCGTAGGGGAAATTATATTCATTCTATCAAAGAATATAAAATAAACACCCATGTGATCTTTTGAAGACCTAAGCTTTGAGAGGAGAGTATTCAAATTTTGGAACTTTTTCAGAGGTCAGCTATGGTGCACTTTCCACAGGAAATATTTTAAATTTTTACTCCAAAAAGTACCTAATTTTCTGTGGAATATCAAGATACATGAAATGATTGGGTGCACATTAACACATAGCTTCTTAAAAAAAAAAAACCAATAAAATCAGAAGAAAAAACAGAAAATTGTCATAGGTTGCAAACATCCTAGAAAAGGAATTTGAGGTTTTTTTCTGAAGAATTATTTTCTACTTTTGCAACGTATTTCATCATTCTGTTGCATCATTATATAAAAAAACACAGCTTTGCAATCACTTAAATGTTGAAAATTTGATGGCTAACTGAAGCATATTAGTCAGAGTATAAAAATTACATTCAGGCCTTTTCCGAATGCAGAATAATGTAAAGATTCTAATATTTTTATGAATTTAGCTTTTATTATTTGGATACAATATTATGTCAGTTCAAAATTAAGAACTGATAAAGAAGTTCCTAGCTTGATTAAGAAAAATAAAAATCATTTCTATCAATATGACTCATGGAGTTTTTTTTATACAACTTATCTCGGGAAAATTTTGGAAATATGTAATATTTAGCAGAGTTCTTACTCCCTCTTGTGACAGACAAATGAAATGTAAATGCTACATAAGAGTTTCAGTACAGATTTTAATGTAATTCCCCAACCTAACTAGATTACAAATGTTCATTGGAATACATTTAATATCAAATACTTTTCACATCTAAAAAGAATTCATGGAAAGAGAAATTCATAAAGTATCAAAATGTGACAATATCAAAAATTTAATTTTTTGTGTTTCCTCTTTATTTCAAAAGCCATATTTTTAAAAGTTTAAATTTCTTGATAAATAAAACTAAATTAGAGTGCAAGATAAAAAGCAGGCAACAAAATTCTTCAGATGGATTTAATAAGAAATCACTTTTAGCCAAGGCCCACATTCTTATTGGAAGTTTTCACTGATGTTTGTTCTTCAATATGGCTAAAGAGAGATGGGAGGAGTAAAGAATCTTGGCCTGAAAACATCAAAGGGCCCAGACTCACCGAAATGCTCCAGAGTGCAGAGACCAGAGACCTGGAGCCTCAGCATAACTGTTTCTTTTCAGGTTCTCAGAGGCCAACAGAGATAAACCAGTTAAAACTAAACTCGTTTAAAATAGGAGATTGAAGCTTATCTTTGATGCACTTGTCCTTGTTAATCTGCACTGCTCCTAAGCCTTAACTTTGAGCCTGTATCTCCCTTGTTTTTCAAGGATCCAACTTCCTCTAAGCCGCAGCGGTTCTCAACCTGTGGGTCACAACCCCTTTGGGGGTCAAACGACCCTGTCACAGGGGTCACCTAAGACCATCGGAAAACACATATCAGATATTTACATTACGATTCATAACAGTAGCAAAATGACAGTTATGAAGTAGCAACGAAAATAATGTTATGGGGGTCACCACAACATGAGGAGCAGTATTACAGGGTCGTGGCATTAGGAAGGTTGAGAACCACTGCAAGGGCCTAGGACCAAAAATGTACCCTTAAACCTCTATTTTCCGTACCTATCACACCGTCTTTATACAGGTCAGAAGCCCATAAAGTACCTACCCATTCTTTCATGATAGGTTCTCAGTATTCTCGTACCTCAGAGAAAATATATTTATATATAGTCATCACTTTAAATATATGTGGGGATACACACACACACACACACACACACACACACATATATATATATACCCACATATACACATATATACAAGTACATATCCTATATATATATATTCACACACACACTAATTGAAGCTAAAATGTAATGTTTGCATCTCACATCCTACAGGGTCTGGCACAAATAATGCCCTTTTTTTAACACATGATCATAAAACCTGGAACACAAAGGTTATTAAGGTTACTAAGACAACACGTCCATTTATACTATGCTATTTTAAAAAGGGCAGTACTTATGCCCAACCCTGCATATTAGCGTCTAACAGGGGGCTCCTGGAAATATAATCCTTTAACCCAAAGTATTTAAGGCACCGTTGTATTAAAAGAAGTAAAAATATTGAGTACCTACTTGAGCAGGTACCATATTTGGTACTTTGCATATGTTATCTCATTTAACCTTCATGATATGCCTGTGATACTAGTTTAATTACTAGTTTACACATTAAAAGAAAACAAACTACAACTTAAGTAACTCACGCAAGATTACATGGTTCATAGTGGATCCCAGTTTCACACACAGGTCTAGTTCCAAAGTCTTATGTTGCTTATATTCAACAAATAAGGACATGTTTTTGGCCCAGAAGATTTTTCAGGGGATTTTTCAGACGTCAAGTAAAGGTTGTTGTCTTCTTTCTCTACACTTAGTGACTTCCTGGTGAATTGTTTGTCATGCTCAGTGCATCAAAGATGAAAAAAGTTCTCAAAACTAAACGTATGAATATGAGATCACTAAACTGATTTTCACTTGATTCCCAGGATTTTCATTATTATTATTTATAGTCCTCTATTGGATATTTTATTGCATTATGAAATTCCACAGAGTTCTAGCTGAACCTCATCATACATCATTAAAAGGATTTGAACATCCAGTTGAATTTATCCATTTTTTAACCTATTATGATTAAAACATTTTATATATTATATCATATAGCATATCATATTATTTATTAATTATTTATTATATTATATTATATTAACCTATGATAACAGTAATCATGATTATCATGGTCCCTGCCCATAAGGTTTAGTGTGGAATATATATAAAAAAATCTTTCAAAGCAATAGGATACATGTTTTGATAGAGAAGAGCAATGTAGAATTGAAGGAAAGTAGGAAGCTACTAGTCCCAAGGACGGAGGATGTCTTCCCAGAGAAAATAATGCCAAATGAGCCGATGAAAGAGGGGAGGAAGGGAACAGCACTAAAAAGTGGACAAATATTTAAGATTTGTAAGCAACAGGATTTTGTGAGATGTTTGATACGAGTAGCAGAGAAAGATGGAGGACAGATTGCGGAAAACCTTTAAATTCAGGAATTTAGACTTTACCCTAAGGGTGAAGCTGATAAACTGATAGGTGAAAGAGAGACACATTCTGATTGGCATTTAGACATATTACTCTGGAGACTGCTTAGAAAGAGACCTGATCAGAGGCAAGGAGACTATAGGAAACTGTTTCAGCAATCAAGAAGAGAGTAATAAATGGTTGTTCAGTCTAAGGTCATAGTTACAGTAATCTTGAAATTAAACCAATTTTTAAAATATGCAATCCATACAATTGTTTATATATTTGATACAAGGAGGAAGAGAAGGAAGAATTCAGGGGAGATGTTGATATTTCTGCCAATTGAATAAGAAAAACAATGAAGAATATAATTTAGGCAAAGGGAGATAAAATGAGAACATTTGCTATTTCAGAGAAATGAAGTTAGTTTGAATTCTTCAATCCAGATAGTTTGTAGTTTAAGAAAAATAAAGTATATTTTAAATAAGCCTTTGTGGATAATGGGAGCATGAAGTGACTGGCAAGATAAAAAAAGCTTGTCAGGCATCATTGAGAACTGGTGCTATTGAAAAGCAAGAGCCAAGGCTGACAACATCGTGACCTATAATCATATTATTTCACAGTGTTACGATAGCAATTTCTCATGGTTAGGTTAGAATGCAACCATGTGGCTCTTTACAGGACCATTCAGCAAGACTAACATAATGAGTTCAGATATGCATCTCAGTAAATAAATTCCTTTGGTTCAAGACTGATTCATCTTAACGCCAACATATTTATGTAGTTGACATAATTTGGACATTTTCTCTTTAAATTTTAAAGTAATATACTCGCTGGAATTATGGTACATCTGTGCTTTGTTTTCTAAATTATGTTACATTTGTTTTCTGATATAACATGAACACTTTTTCCCTCTCTACATAATTTTTGGTAGTTTTGTCAATTCTAATGCATATATATCCATCTACTGATAGAGCCTATTGACATGACTGACTAGGAACATATCATCACAATAATTCAAGCATCTAATTTCCCAAGTATATTTTCACTGTGTAAATATAGTTGTTATGAACTAAATCAAAATGAATTTTTCCCTACAGTGGTCAAATGCAACTTTCGTTTGGATATCAACTGTAAGTTGGAATATCATTTAAAGCATCTCCAAAAAAGACTAGATTGTCCCTAGAGTCAATGTATTTTTTAAATACAAAAAAAATATATATGTAAATCATGAGGAGTATATCAGCAATAGAACCAGAAAGACAGATGCAAACACTGGCCCATCTAAGCAGTGCTGATGAGCACTTATTTCTATTGTAGAAATGCTGCTAAACCCTCAGATCAAATATGTCACTTTTTCTGATTCCATGTGCACCACATACATTTCCAGTTATTTGTTCAAAAGAACACTCTAGATGGAGGACAAGAGTGTGGGTTACATTTCTTACCATTAAGAAATGCACTGCTTTCTGATTTATACAGTACTTCAATCTCTTGTGAGTTTAGTCAGTGTGGGTGATCCAACACATCCGACTTATTGTAGGCTATTGGCAAGATTGAGTCTCTGCATCTGTTAAGCTATACCAGAGTGAAATCAATGTTGTAATTCTACTTTGTGTGGTCTCTTGGCCTCTTGAAATTTAACCAGCTGGCTTTCCCAATATCAATACTTCCAAAGCTCCATAATAAAGTTCTTTGTTTATAAAAAGAGATTAGATACAACACAATTAATAGATAGGCACTTCTTCAGAGTATCTCAATGTGATTTACATATGAACATTATAATCAGTTACATCAAGACTTTCTCCTCTCAAGATTGATTTACATAGAAATACCCAAAGATATTACCCTAATTGCAGATTGATTTTTCATTGTAGCAATGACTTTACAATAAACAAGTATAATTGTTTTCTGAAAATGAAAGCATTTCAATAGTGATGAAAAAAGGGGAGACAATATAATGTATTTGAAGGAAAGTTTTAAAGATATTTTAATGGCATTGTGGCATGTATTCAGGTATGGACAGACACTGCAGTGCACAGCATTTTTCCTCCCTTGGTCGGGAGGCAAGAGGGGACAGGAATCAACACAAGGAACGAGAGAATGAGAATCAAATGATACCTTATCAGCAGCAGAGCAAGCACAGGACCACTTAATACTGTGCTCTGCCATAAGGTCAGGGATAAGACCTGTGAGAAGTCAGGAACTTTCTACTTGTCCCACTACAGTCTTCATCCTCTACCCCCTTCACTCGAACAAGATGAATATAAAGTTTGGGATTGTACCACTTTCAGGATAGCTGTATGGATAGAAAGTTGAGAAAAGGAGGAGTGGCCCTGGTGCCATCACCACACAACTTTAAAAAGTGAGAAACAAGAAAGAGTTAGTACCTTTTATAGCCAAAGAGGTTGTGGGAGTGAAGAGTGGTCAGAAGTGCTAGGTGGTTTAGAGAGAACGCAGAGGCTGGGCTGGCACAGAGTGGGTGAGCTGAAGATTCCCCTAATGCCACAGTGTGAGGCGGAAAACCATAGGCTTTGGTATTAGATAAAGCTGAGGACATCATGAGTTCATGGCTAGTAAGCTTTGTGGTTGCTATGTGATCCTCAATTTCTATTTTGTGAAAGGTGAATAGTAACTTCTTTTGCAGATATTCTGAAGATTAAACAAATGGCTAAAAATAGTGACTGGCACAGCGTAGGTATTCAACAAATGATGGCTGCTATTATGAAATATTATGGGAAATTCTTGTGTAGACCCATATATAGTTTGTTTAAAGGAGAGTTTATATAGAAGATGAAGAGCCAGATCCCTTTATGCTTGGTAATCACTTATTTAGCATTTTCATCTATACTAAAAAGATCTTTAAAATATTTTACTTAAAAATAATTGTATTTCTATGACTTACTACCTAAATCATCCAAATTAATAAGAACTTCATTTCTAATCATCTAAGGACTGAATTGTTCTCTCACATACATTCATTTCCATCAATACTTAAGAGTTTCTAACATTTATTTGGGATCAATCTAGACATACTATATGTATGTTCAGCACACTATACTCATTTGGATAAATATTCTTTGTCTTGGTCACTAAATCATTTATTTCCTTGTCAGGGAAATATATACAAGCCTTGTTCATTCTCTAAAAATTAATTTTATTCAACATCGCCATCCCCTGGGATTTTGTCATGCCAAATGTTACATAGCATCAGATTATTTCATCATGGAATTGTGAAATGACAAGTTGTCCTGCCAAAGGCTCTTGGTAGACAGTAAAGGGTGAAATTCAATATGCTGTTAGTAATGTATGTCCTTAGTAGCTTGTTGTGAAAACAGTAGTGCAGAAGGTCACTATGTGCTTAAATTTGAGTAAACCTTACTTCCCAGATAAATTTTACCTATCTTCCATTCTTCTTCATTTAAATGTATTTTTATTGTAATATAATTCACAAAAAAGCAGTATATAACTTTAAGGTGCACAACATATATATCTGATATATGTACATGAGGTTGTCTATAACTACTATGTTGTGCATTAGGTTTCCAGGACTTGTTTATCTACTAGTTGCTACTTTGTTTGCTTAAATATCTCCTCAATTCCCCCATCACACAGCCTCTGGTAACCACCATTCTATTCTCTGTTTTTATGAGTCTGGCTTTTTTAATATTTTTAAATACAAGTGATATCATACTGTATTTGCCTTTCTCCATCTGACTTATTTCACTCAGCATAATGCCTTCAAGGTGCATCTAATATGTTGTCACAAATGGCAGAACTTCCTTCTTTTGCATGCCTAATAATACTTTATTTACACCACATCATCTTTATCCATTCACACATTGGCAGACTTAGGTCATTTCTACATCCAAGATACAATAAATGTGGGAGAGATAAATGTACCTCTTCAATATCCTATTTTCATTTTCTTCAGATATATACCCAGAAGTGGAATTGCTGGATAATATGTCAGTTCTATTTCTAAGTTTTTGGGAAAACTTCATACTGTTTTACATACTGGACCAATTTATATTTCCATCAACAGTGTGCAAGTATTCCCTTTTCTCCACATCCTCACCAACACTTACCTCTAGTCTTTTCTATGGCAGCTATTCTAACAGGTGTGAGGTGATGTCTCATTGTGGTTTTGATTTGTACTTCCCTGATGGTTAGGAATATGGAGGATCTTTCCATGTACTGTTGGTCATTTGGGAGAGTTGTATAACTTCTTCATATTTTAGATATTAACTCCTTATTCAATATGTGATATGTAATTTTTTTCTCCCATTCTCTAGTTTGCCTTTTTATTTTGCTATTTCTTTTGCAGTGCTTTTTGGTTTGATATAGTCCCACATATGGATTTTTGCTTTAGTTGTTTGTGCTTTTGGTGTCATATACAAATAAATCCCTTCCTACATCAATATCAAAGGGCTTCTCCTATGTTTTCTTCTCAGAGTTTTGAGGCATCAGGTCTTATTTTTAAGTCTTTGATCCATTTCAAGTTAATTTTTGTGAGTGATATAAAACAGGGATCTAATTTTCTTTTTCTGCATGCTGTTATCCAGTTTTCCCAGCACCATTTGGTAAAAAGACTAATTCTTCCCCATTGAGTGTACTTGGCTCCCTTGTCAAATGTTAGTTGACTGTATATGTGGGGGTTTATTTATTAGCTCTCCATTCTGTTCCATAGTCTATGTGTTTATTTTTAAGCCAGTACAATACTGTTTTAATTACTATAGCTTTGTAGTATTGTTTAAAATCAACAAGTGTTATGCCTCCAGCTTTATTATTCTTACTCATGATTTCTTTGTTTAATTAGGATATGTTGTGGTTACATTCAAATTTTAGAACTGTTTTTTTATTTCTGTGAAAAATGCCATTGATTTTTGATAGAGATTATATTGAGTCTATATAAATGGCTTTGGATAGTATGGAAATTTTCACAATATTAATTCTTCCAATTCATGAACATGGAATGTCTTTCCATTTGTGTCATCTTCAATTTCTTATCAAGTTCTTATAGTTTTCATTGTACAAATTTTCTACTTCCTCAGTTAAATTTGTCACTACATTTGTTTTAGTTTAAATGAGATATAATGGACATATAACATTGTATTAGTTTTAGGTGTACAACTTAATGATTTGATATATGTACATATTGCAGAACAATAACCACAATAAGTTTAGTTATCTTCACCACACGTAGCTACAATTTTCTTTCTTGTGATGAAAATATTTAAGATCTCTCTTAGCCACTTTCAGACATATAATACAGTATTGTTAACTATAGTCACCATATTGTACTTTATAATCCAGGACTCATTTATCTTACAGCTGCAAGTTTGTAACTTTTAACCACCTTCACTCATTTTGCCCATCCCCTGTGCTACACCTCTAGCAACCACCAATCTCTTCTCTGTGTCTATAAGTTCAGGGTTTTATTTCATTTTATTACATGTATGAATGTCATACAGTATTTATTATTCTCTGTTTTATTTCACTTATCATAATGGCCTCCAGGTTCATCCATGTTGTTGCAAAAAGCAGGAATTTCTTCATTTTTATGGCTGCATGTTTTATTATGTAGGGGTGTGTGTGTGTGTGTGTGTGTGTGTGCAGAAACTTAAATCATTGTCAAGATCACTGTAATGAAACTTACCCTTTATTATTTTTCTTCTAGCAGTTTTATAGTTTCAGGTCTTACATATAAGTCTTTAATTTACTTGTGTTGATGTTAGAAAATGATGGTCCAATTTTTTCAACACCATTTGTTAAAGAGACTATCCTTTCCCCATTGTATATTTTTGGTTCCTTTGTGTGTTAATTGACCACATATAAGGTCAAACACTTGAGTTTGAAAACTTGCCACTGTGCGCTTACGTTGGCAATACCGAACAAAAAACTCAGTAAGGTTTCATAACCTTGGTATATCTGCGTCTCGCAGCTGTGTTTGTGTTTACATGTGGCAGTGTCTTCCTGAGTGGTGTTTATTATTGTTGTGTGTTTTTGTGTGCCATTGTGAGAATGTCAGAGCTTGAATTAGAGTAACCAATAACATTAAATTTCTTGTTCAACTTGGCAAGGGGGAATGGGAAATCAGGGACATGTTCACCCAAGGTTATGGAGATAATGCCATGAAGAAAACAGCAGTGTGTAAATGGATTAAATGTTTTTCTGAGGGGAGAGAAAGCATCACTGATGAAGAGAGGTCAAGTTGGCCAGTAACAAGCAAAACTGACAAAAAAATTACAAAAATTTGTTGAATTGTGCGTCAAAATCTTAAGTTCACTGTGAAAACCATGGCAGACCAAGTAAACATCGATAGAGAAACAATTAGGAAAATCTTAACTGAAAATCTTGGCATCAGAAAAGTGTGTGCACAATGGAATATTACTCAGCTATAAGAAAAGATGAAATATTGCCATTTGCAACAAAATGGATGGACCTGGAGATCATCATGCTTAGTGAAATAAGCCAGACAGAAAAAACAAAGAACTGCAGGACATCACTTATATGTGGAATATAAAACTGGAAGCAACAAAGACAAAAAGAAATAAACAAACAAACAAATAACCCATGGACACAATCAATAGTTTAATGTTATTTGGGGATGAGTGGGATAGGGAGGGGACAAAGGGGAGGGGGTGGGAGAGGAGGGAGGGGAAGTTAAATATAAGGTGATGGAACGAGAAGTCACAATAGATGGTGAAATTATTATACAACAAGGTGACAATGCACTGTGGAATTGTATGCCTGAAACCTACATAATTCTTGCTAACAGATGTCACCCCAAAAAGTCTATCAATAAAAATGAATTTAAAAATAAAAAAGAAAAGTGTGTGCAAAACTGATCCCAAAGAAGTTCACCTTACCGATGAACAGAAGCAAAGGAGAGTCCAAGTTTGCCAAGACCTTTTGGAAAGGCAAGATGATGTTTTGGGTCATGCTATCACTGGTGATGAAACATGGGTGTACCAATACAACTGTGAAACAAAATGTCAAACTGCACAATGAAGTCAGCCAATTCTCCCTGACCAAAAACTTTCATCAGTTCAAATCAAGAGTCAAAACAATGTTACTAACTTTTTTGTATCAGGAGGGATTGTTCATTATGAATTTGTACCAACTGGACAATCAACCAAGTTTACTATTTGGAAGTACTGAAAAAGCTGCAAGAAAAAATTAGATAAAAACAACCAAAACTTTTTGCCAGCAATTCATGGCTCTTGCATCACAACAATGCACCAGTTCGCACAGCACTGTCTGTGAGGGAGTTTTTAGCCAGTACACAAGTAACTGTATTGGAACACTCTCCCTACTCACCTGATCTAGCCCCCAATGACTTTTGAAAGGAAATATTGAAAGGAAGACATTTCGATGGCATTCAGGACATCAAGGGTCATATGATGACAGCTCTGATGGCTATTCCAGAGAGAATTCCAAAATTGCTTTGAAGGGTGGACTAGGCCCTAGCATCAGTGCATAGCTTCCCAAGGGGAATACTTCGAAGTTGACCGTAGTGATATTCAGCAGTGAGGTAGGTATATAGCACCTCTTCTAGGATGAGTTCATGAACTTAATTTTCAGACCCGTATGTGTGAGTTTATTTCTGGACTCTCTATTCTGTTCAATTAAAACTGGCCTCATAGAATGAGTTTGGAATTGTTTCCTCTTCTTTACCTTTTGGAAGAGTTTGGGAAGGACTGGTATTCAGTCTTCTTTAAATGTTTCATATAATTCACCATTGAAACCATCTTGTTCTGGACTTGCATTTGTTGGGAGGATTTTCATTACTAATTCAATCTTCTCACTAGTAATTTGTTCAGATTTTGTATTTCTTAATGATTCAGTCTTGGTAGGTCATGTGCTTTTAGGAATTTATTAATTTCTTCTAGTTGTCCAATTTACTATGTATAATTGTTCATAATAGTCTCTTACGACCTTTTATATTTCTGTGGTATCATTTGTAACACCTCTGCTTTCATTTCTGATTTAATTTGAGTTTTCTCTTTTCTTGATCAGTCTGGCAAAGGTTTGTCTATTTTGTTTATCTTTAAAAAAATAGCTCTTAGTTGCATTGTTCTTTTTTATTGTCATTAGTGCCTCGTTTATTTCTGCTCTGAACTTTCTTATCTTCCTTGTATTAATATTGGGCTCAGTTTGTTCTATTTCTAGTTCTTTGAGGTGTAAAGTTAGAAGGCTTGAGAAATTTCTTGTTTCTTAAAGCAAGCACTTATTACTACAAACTTTTCTTTTTTTTAAATTCATTTTGACTGTTAGACTTATTGGGGTGACATCTGTTAGCAAGGATTACATAGGTTTCAGGCATACAATTCTACAGTGCATGGTCAGCTTGTTGTATAATAAGTTCACCACCCAGTGTGAGTTCTCTTTCCATCACCATGTATTTAGCTTCCCCTCCCTCTTCTCCCACCCCCTCCCCTTTCTCCCCTCTCTAACCCACTCGTCCCCAAATAAACATTAAACCATTGATTGTGTCCATGGGTTATTTGTTTCTTCATTTCTTTTTTTCTTTGCCTCCAGTTTTATATTCCGCATATGAGTGAAGTCATACAGTTCCTTGTTTTATCTGTCTGGCTTATTTCACTAAGCATGATGATCTCCAGGTCCATCCATTTTGTTGCAAATGGCAATATTTCATCTTTTCTTACACCTGAGTAATATTCCATCGTGTATATGTACCACAGCTTCTTTATCCAGTCATCTGTCGCAGGGCACTTTGGTTGTTTCCATGTTTTGGCCACTGTGAGCAGCGCTGCGATGAATATTGGGGTACATAAGTCTTTGCGGACAAAGGTTTTCAAGTCTTTTGGGTAGATCCCCAGAAGGGGGATTGCTGGGTCAAATGGTAGCTCCATTCCCAATTTTCTGAGGAACCTCCACACTGCCTTCCACAGTGGTTGTACCAGTTTGCACTCCCATCAGCAGTGTACCAGAGTTCCTTTCTCTCCACATCCTCTCCAGCACTTTTATTCCTTGTCTTGTTGATAACAGCCATTCTCACAGGTGTGAGGTGGTATCTCATTGTGGTTTTGATTTGCATTTCCCTGATAGCTAATGAGGATGAGCATTTTTTCATATGTCTGCTGGCCATTGGTATTTCTTCATGGGAGAAGTGTCTGTTTAGTTCTTCTGCCCACTTTTTAATTGGGTTGTTTGTTTTTTTGTCGTTAAGTCGTATTAGTTCTTTATATATTTTATATATTAGACCCTTATCTGATGCGTTATTTGCAAATATTTTCTCCCATTCAGTTGGCTGTCTCTTTGCCTTGTCGATGGCTTCTTTTGCTGTGCAGAAGCTTTTTAGTTTGATATAATCCCATTCATTAATTTGTGCTTTTACTTCCTTTGCCTTTGAGGTCAGGTTCATGAAGTCTTCCTTGAGCCCTAGGTCTATAAGTTTAGTACCTATGTCTTCTTCTATACAGTTTATTGTTGCAGGTCTGATATGAAGGTCTTCAATCCATTTCGATTTAATATTTGTATATGGAGAGAGTTCACAGCTCAGGTTCATTCTTTTGCATATGTTTTTCCAGTTTTCCCAGCACCACCTACTAAAGAGGCTGTCTTTTCCCCATTGTATGTTTTTTACTCCTTTATCAAAAATTATTTGTCCTTACATTTGTGGGTTTATTTCTGGGTTTTCAGTTCTATTCCATTGGTCTCTATTTCTGTTCTTCTGCCAGTACCAAGCTGTTTTGACTATTGATGCTTTGTAATATAAATTGAAGTCAGGGAATGTAATGCCACTAGCCTTATTCTTTTTATGTAGTATTGCTTTGGCAATTCAAGGTGTTTTATGGTTCCATATAAATTTACTAATTCTTTTATCTATTTCATGAAAGTATGATTATGGGACTTTGCTGGGTATTGCATTATATCTGTAGATTACTTTGGGCAGAATGGCCATTTTAATTAATAATGTTAAGTCTTCCTATCCATGAACAGGGGATATTTTTCCACCTCTTAAAGTCTGTTTCAATGTCTTTCAAAATGTCTTATACTTTTCCGTGTATAAGTCTGTCACATTCTTTGTTAAGTTAATTCCCAGGTATTTCATTCTTTTTGTTGTGATAGCAAAGGGGATTGACTCCCTCATTTCTTTTTCTGTGGATTCGTTGTTTATATAGGAATGCTGTTGATTTTTTTACATTGATTTTGTATCCTGCGACTTTACTATATTCGTTTATTGTTTCTAATAGTTTCCTGGTGGAATCTTTGGAATTTTTTATATAAAGGATCATGTCATCTGCAAATAGTGACAATTTGACCTCTTCTTTCCCAATTTAGATACCTTTGATTCCTTTCTCTTGCCTGATTACTGTGGCTAGAACTTCCAGTACTATATTAAACAGCAGTGGTGACAGGGGACATCCCTGTCTTGTTTCTGATTTTAGGGGAATAGGTTTCAGCTTTTCCCCATTCAGTATGATGTTAGCCGAGGGTCTCTCATATATGGCCTTTATAATGTTGAGATACTTTCCTTCTATACCTATTTTATTTAGTGCTTTGATCATAAATGGATGCTGTATCTTGTCAAAAGCTTTTTCTGCATCAATTGAAATGACCATATGGTCTTTATCTTTTATTTTGTTGATGTGGTGTAC
>PVJL010011632.1:15236-41680 GCA_004026885.1 Lyroderma lyra
TTGCTTCCTCTTCAATTTTTTGGAAGAGTCTGAGGAGGATAGGTGTTAATTCTTCTTTGAATGCTTGGTAAAACTCATTGGTGAAACCATCTGGTCCAGGGCTTTTGCCTTTAGGGAGATTATGGATAGTCATTTTAATCTCTTCACTATCAATTGGTCTATTTAGATTATCCAGTTCTTCTTGGTTCAATCTAGGTAGGCTATAAGAGTTTAGAAACTTGTCCATTTCTTCTAGGTTGTTAAATTTAGTGGCATAAAGTCCTTCATAATATTTTCTTATAATCCTTTGTATTTCTATGGTATCAGTGGTAATTTCTCCCCTTTCATTTCTAATTTTGGATATTTGTGTCCTTTCCTTTTGCCCTTTGATTAGTCTAGCCAGGGGTTTGTCAATTTTGTTGACTTTCTCAAAGAACCAGCTCTTCGTAATATTAATTTTTTCTATTGTCCTTCTGTTCTCTATTTGGTTTAGCTCTGCTTTAATTTCTATTCTTTTTTTCCTTCTGCTGACTTTGGTTTTGTCTGCTCTTCTTTTTCCAGTTCTTTAAGATGGGGTACTAAGATGTTTAATTGTGATTTTTCTTGTTTCTTAAGATAGGCCTGTATTGATATAAATTTCCCTCTTATTACCGCTTTCGCTGTGTCCCAATAATTCTGATATGTTGTATTTTCATTCTCATTAGTTTCTATATATTTTTTAATCTCATCTTTTATTTGTTCTTTTATCCAGTCCTTTTTTAGTAAGCTGTTGTTTAATCTCCATGTATATGTGTTTCTTTCTGCTTTCCTTTTACAGTTGATCTCCAATTTCAAAGCCTTGTGGTCTAATACACTTGGTATGATTTCGATCTTCTTGAATTTGCTGAGGCTACTTCTATGTCCCAACATATGGTCTATCCTTGAGAATGTTCCATGTGAACTAGAAAAAAAAGGAATAGTCTCTTTTTTCTGGATGAAGTGTCCTGTAAATGTCAATTATGTCCAATTGCTGTAATGTGTCATTTAGAGCTGTTGTTTCCTTATTTATTTTCTGTTTGGATGATCTGTCCATGGCTGTTAGCGGGGTGTTTAAGTCCCCCACTATGATTGTGCATTCATCAGTTTCTCCTTTCAAATCTGTTAGTAGTTTCTTTGTATATTTTGGTGCATCCTGGTTGGGAGCATATATATTAATTAGTTTCAAGTCTTCTTCTTGTTGTATTGTGCCTTTTATCATTATGTAATGTCCATCCTTGTCTTTTACTATCTTTTTTAACCTGAAGTTTATTTCATTAGATATCAGTATGGCAACTCCTGCTTTTCTCTGGTTACCAATTGCCTCAAGTATTATTTCCCATCCTTTCACTCTGAGTCTGTGTTTGTCCTATGGCTGAGGTGTGTTTCTTGGAGACAGTATATGGATGGGTTCTGTTTTTTAATTCAGTCTGCTACTCTGTGTCTTTTTATTGGTGAGTTCAGTCCATTAACATTTAGAGTGATGATCGATATGTGAGGATTTCCTGTGGCCATTACTTATTTCTTTCTTTGTTTTTGTTTTATTTTTGTTTGTTTCTTGTTGCCCCAACTTTATTCCATTTTTCCTGATGTTTTGTTTCAGGTCAAAGAGCCTCCTTCAGTATTTCTTGGAATGCTGGCCTTGTGCTGGCAAATTCCCTCAGCTTCTGGGTGTCTAAGAAGGTCTTTATTCCACCTTCATATCTGAAAGATAATTTTGCTGGATAATTTATTCTTGGCTGTAAGTTCCTCTCTCTTAAATTTTTGAATATTGGATTCCGCTCCCTCCTGGCTTGCAGAGTTTCTGCTGGGAAATCTGATGCCATTCTGATGGGTTTTCCTCTAAAGGTTATAGTTCTTTTTTCCCTGGCTGCCTTGAGAATTGTCTCTTTGTCTTTAGTTTTGGACATCTTTAGTACCATGTGTCTTGGAGAAGATCTGTTAGGATCCAGGAATCTAGGGGACCTGTTTACTTCTTGAACTTGGGGTTCCAGATCTTTCCATAGGTTTGGAAAGTTCTCATCTACTATTTGTTTGAGTATGTTCTCTGTAATGCTCTACCCCTTCTATTCCTATTATCCTGATGTTGTTTTGTCTCATGGAGTCAGATAGTTCTTGTAGAGTTCTTTCAATCCTTTTGGTTCTGTATTCCCTCTCTTCCTCTTTCTTAGCTGTTTCCATGTTCTGATCTTCAATATCACTAATTCTTTCCTCCATCTGGTTGGCCCTGTTTCTTATGGAAGTTATTTCATTTCTCACTTCTTTTATTGTATTATTTATCTCTCGCATTTCCATCTCAATCTTCCTTATGTTTTGAATTTCTTTGTTAAATTGTTCCTTTTGTTCATGAAGTTCCTTTTTTATGTCATTCATGTCCTTTTTCACATTGTTTTTCAGACATGGTGCTTTGCCAGTATGTTTTCATTTCTCTCACAGCCTTTAGAATGGTTACTTTAAATTCTCTGTCATGTAATTTGGAAATTTGTAGGTCTAAGAAGCTGTCTTGATAAATTTCCTGTTCTTTCTGAGGAGTTTTAGTTTTTAAGGAATTCATCCTCTGCTGGGTTCTTCCTCTTTGACATGAGGGCGTTATGTTCAGTAGTGCCCAGGAGCCCAGATTGATATTTTTGTGGTGTCTTGCTGTAGGGCAGACACGAGGTGGTACTGGGTGGGCAAGTTTTGGGAGAGAGAGGGGTTGTTTATTTCTTATTTCTGGTCTCCTGCTATGTTTGTAGGCGGTGTGCATCTATCATGGTCCCTCCGCTTCCTGTAGTTAGTTGGTTGGGACGGTTGTAGGAAAGGGGAGAGGACAAGAAAAGGCACACCAGGGCAGCTCCACCTTCTGCCCTCTGCTGGGAAAGCTGGGTGATGCGGGCCAAGGCTGCTCCTCCTGGCTGGGGCGAGTGCTATCAAATCTGCCTTTCTTCCTGGGCCTGCTTCCATGGCCAAATGTTGGGGCAGAGTCTGCTGGCTCGCACTGCTTTAGGACCCAGGGGCATACAAGCAGGCGTGCACACAAGTCCGAAGCTGTGGGTGTGACCCTGTGGTAGGAAGGCAGCTGGCCCGCCTCCACAGTGGGCATGGAATGGGAGCCGCAGTGCTGCACAGGAGCCACGCATGCTGCGTCAGCAACCGGCCCACTTCTGCTGTGGGCCGGAACGGGAGCCGCAGCCCGGTCTGTGTAGGGGCTGTGCGCTGCCCGCGCAGCAGCCGGCTCACCCCCGTAGTAGGCCAGGACCAGGAACCGCAGCCCTGCGCAGGAGCTATGCACACACATCGGCAACTGGTCCACCTCCGCAGCAGGCTGGGACCAGGAACCACAGCCCTGTGCAGGAGTCGCGCGCGCCTGCGCTGTGGGTCCCAAGGGAGCCTAGAGCCAAGATGTCGTCTCTGCAGTTCAGCGTCCTCGCTCAGCCCTGCTACCACTTAAGAGTTCCAGCGGCTGGCTCCCAAGGTCTGTCCCCAACTCGCTGCTCCAAATTCCAGCTTCCCAGCCCAGCTCCCCAATGGACTCCCACTGTTCTGCCGCTTTGCTAGGGCTTTTCCTCTTGTCGCCTCCTGGCTTCTCCCTTCCATGCACTGCAGTCAGCCGCGATCGGGCCCTGCTGTGATCCATCTTTGCTCCTTCCCCTCTCTCCCGCTTGCCCCTTTCTCTCCAACTCTTAGGTGTTTACTTGCGATGCATGGATGTCTCAGCTGCCGTTTTTTGTCACCTAGGGTCCTCTTTCTTGGCTCCTGGGTGGCCGTTCAATTGTGTTTTCTGGGAGAGGCTTTAGGGACCTCCTCTCCAGTCGCCATTTTGTCCTCTCCCCCAAACTTTTCTTTTAAAATTACTCTTGCTTCCTCTCATAGATTTTCATGTGTTGTATATCCAGTTTTATTTGTCTCAAGGTATTGTTTAATTTCTCTTTCAATTTTTTCTTGGCCCATTTTTTGTTCAGTAGAATGTTGTTTACTCTCCATATATTGATTAATTTTCCAGTTTTCTTCTTTTAATTGTTTTCTGGTTCACACTATTGTGGTCAGAAAAATTGGTTGATATGATTTTAATCTTCTTAAACTTATTAAGACTTGTTTTCTAACCTAACATATTACCTTTCCTGGAGAATGTTTCACTTGTGCTTGATAACAATCTGTATTGTAGATGCTTTAGGATTGAATGTTCTGTATGTGACTGTTAAGTCTATCTAGCCTAACATGTCATTTAAGCCTAATGATTCTTTATTGCTTTTCTGTCTGATGATCTAGCTATTGATAAAAGTGGAATATTAAGTTCCCCTACTATTATTTCTATTTTTTTCATTTATGTTTGTTAATATTTACTTTATATACATGCTCCTATATTGAGTATGTCAGTATTTTAAAATGTTATATCTTCTTGTTAGATTGATCCACTTCATCATTCATTATGCAATGACCTATTGTGTCTCTTATTACATTTTTTGTCCTATAGTTTATTTTGCTGACATTAGTATAACTACTCTAACTCCCTTTTAGTTTGTATTTGTGTGGAATATCTTTTTTCATCACTTCATTTTTAGTTTATGTGGGTTCTTAAAACTGAAGTCAATGCGTTATAGGCTGTGTATATATTTGGATTTAAAAAAAAAAAAAGTCCATTCAGCCACTCTGTGTCTTCCATTTAGAGAATTAAGTTCATTAAGGCTTACTGACATTTTGTTTATTGTTTTTCTTGCTATATTGTAGTATCTTTATAGCTTTCTTCTTCTCTTCTTTTCCTTCGTGATTTGATGATATTTTCAAAATGGTATGTTTTGATTACTTTCTCTATCATTTGTGTATCTACTGGGGTTTTTGTGTGTGTGTGTTTATTATGAGATTTACATAAAATATCTTATAGCTATAACCATCTATTTTAAATAGATAACTTCAATTTACATGCATTCAAAAGCTCTATATTTTTACTCCCCCATTTTATGTTTTTGATGGCACAATTTACATCTCATTTTGTGTACCCACTAACAAATTATTGTAGATCTAGTTAGTTTTATTTCTTTGCCTTTTAAATTTTATACTACGTTTATAAGTGATTAACCTACCACCATTACAACATTAGTTCATTTTTAATTCATATATTTAACTTTACCAATGAGACTTATACTTCTATATGTTTTTCTGTTACAAATTAGCACTCTATCATTTCAGCTTATAAAATCTTCTTTAACATTTTTTGTAAGGCCCGTCTAGCAGTGCCGAATTTCTTCAGCTTTCTATTGTGTGGAAAACTCTTTAAAATGTTATAAAATGTGGATGATTTTTCCATGTGGAATATTCTTGGTTGCCAGGTTTTTGTTTTGTTTTGCTGTGTTGTGTTGTGTTTTGTTTTTTTCAGCACTTTGATTATACTGTGACACTTGCTTCTGGGTTCCAAAGTTTCTGCTAATAATGTATGGGGCTTCCCTTATATGTAACAAGTTATTTTTCTCTTTCTGCTTATAAGATTCTCTCCTTGTCTTTACTTTTGACAATTTAATTATAATGTGCCTTGATATAAGTGTCAAAGTTCATCTTGTTTAGAACTCCTGGGAGTTTCTGGATCTGGATCTCTTTTGTTCCCCAGGTTAGGCGTGTTTTCAGCCATTATTTCTTCAGATAAATTTTCTGCCCCTTTCTCTCTCTCTTTTCTTCTGGAACCCCTATAATATGAGTGTTGGTTTGTTTGATGTTGACCCGTAAGTCTCTGAAGCTATATTCACTCTTTTACGTTCTTTTGTTTGTTATTGCTGCTCTGGTTGGATGAGTCCCACTGCCCTGTGTTCAAGTCCCCTGCTCTTTTCTTCTGCTTTATCTAGTCTGCTACTGAAACCCTGTGGTGTAATTTTGAGTTCAATTATTGTACTCTTCAGCTCTGTGACATCTGCTTGGTATTTTCTTATAGTTTCTGCCTTTGTTGAAATTCTCATTTTGTTTTCATATAGTTCCCCTGAGTTCAGTGAGTATCTTTTTTATCATTATTTTGAAGTTTTTATCAGGTAAATCACTTATCTCTATTTCATTTTTATCTTTTTCTGAGGTTATATCTTATTCTTTTATTTGGAAAATATTCCTTCCTTTCTTCATTTTTCTTGATTGTGTTGTTATCTATGCATTAAATAAAATAGCAAACTCTCCCAGTCTTGAGGGAGTGGCATTGTATAGGAAATGAACTTTATCAATTGACCCTGCCTGAACTTTGGTTGTCTCTCATACTTTGTGACTGTCCACTTTATTTTTAGTGACTCCCTGTCATTAAGGGTGTGCCAAGACATTCCAAAAGGGGACAATCTATCAATGCCTAGACTCAGGCTTATTGGAAAGCAGAACCATAGGCAGCAGCTTAGAAAGTGTCCAAATACACCTCTTTCAGAGAAGACTAGAATATGGGCATTTCTGTTTGCTCCCTCTGAGTCCTGGGGAGATAGCCAGTTAAGAACTGTTTCTTTCTTGATACCATCCTTTTGAACCCATGAACAAAAGCTCCACTGTCCACTAGAACCAGGCTATTAAAGGATCTGTCCTCTAGACAGCAGACACAAAAACAAGAGTGCCAGCTGTATATGTAATCTCCTTTCTTGGAGACACTGGAAACCCGCATCAAGACAGAGGGAAAGTGCAAAAATGGCACCTAGCAGCCTTTCTGGTATCTGAACAAAATTGTAGTCATCTCCTAGATGAGTGCTTAATTAGAAGCCTGGGCCTCAGGCCACAGCAATGAATATAAGATAAAAGACCTCTTTCACAGAAAGAGTGGGGGTGTGTTTCTATCCGCTACCTCTGTGCTGTGCCCTAAGGGGAAAGCCTGTTCAGAATCGTTTCTCTATTCATTAAAATCCTATACGACTCACAAACATCAAACATAAGCCCTCCTGGCCACCAAAGCTAGGTGATTAAGGGGCATCCCCTGGGTGGCAGGTAGTGATCAAAAAAGTGTCTCCTAGACAGCAGCCATAATAACTGAGGCACAAGATGTGTGCACATGCTCCTTTTTTGCCAATATCAGTGGCCTAGTGGGAGGCAGAGGAAAAGCATGAAAATAGATGACACCAGCCCATCTCTATGGTCTCTATTGAGTATTGCAGTCAGTCTATAGGTAGATGTGTATTAAATTAGAAGCCTGCCCACCCCCCAGGTCAAAGCTTTTAAGATAAGTAAATAGACATACTTCCTGGAAAGAGTGGGCACATTGTAGTCTGCTATCTCTACAGTGAGCCCAGGGGTGAGGAAACCCATGAGCTCTTTAAGAACTATTTCTCAGATCACTGCAGTTTTGTGGATCTCATATGTACAAGGCCTTTGGCTTTCAAAGCTAGATATTCTCAGGGTGCATCTCTTAGGTGAATGTCTTAAAACCTGCAACACCACATGTAGGATCCAAACCCTCCACTCTCAGGGAGAAGCTGGGAGTTGTGAATTCCCTCCCAGTTGTGTGTCACCATGCCAGGGGTGAGTTTATGGCAAGATTGTCTCTTAGCCTCTTTTACCTGTTTTGATTTGGATTTTTTTTTTCATCTTTTTATATGCAGCAATTGCTCAGTTAGTTCTTGGATTTCCTTCAGAGGGAATTATTTCATATATAACTGTAGATTTGGTATGGCAATAGGAGCAGATGAGTTCAGAAGCATCCTATGTTGCCATATTGATTTGGAACCTATTGTTTTCTAAGCTATTATGAATGAAATAATTTTCTTTATTTCTTGTTCAGAATTTTCATTGTTAGTGTATGGAAATAAAACTTATTTTGTATATTGATTTTATATCCTGCAACTTTACCAAATTCACTTATTAGGACTAATAGTTTTTTTATTCAGTCTTTAGGACTTTCTATATGTAAGATTATATCATCTGTAAATAATGACAATTTTACTTCTTCCTTTCCAATTTGGATCATTATTTGTCTTGCTTAATTGCTCTAGCTAGGACTTCAAGTATTACTATACACTGAGTAAGAGTGATAAGAGTGAGCAACCTTGTCTTATTCCTGAACTTAGAAGTCAATTTTTCACTCTTCTGTATAATATTAGCTGTGGATTTTTTCTGTATGGATTTTTTCTGATGAGGTATATTCCTTCTACACTTAGTTTGTTGAGTTTTTTGTCCTGTATCTATTGAGATGGTCATGTGATATTTATCTTGCAATCTCTTAATGTGGTGTATCACATCTATTAAGTTATCTGTAATGAATGATTTTTGCACCCCAGGGATAAATCCCAATTGGTCAATATGTAAAAACATTTTAATATGTTGTTGAATTCAGATTCTAATATATTGTTGGGAATTTGCTTTTATATCTATTAGAAATATTGGTCAATGTTTTTTTTTATTACAGGGCTTTTATCTGGCTTTGTTATCAGTGTAATGCTGGCCTCATAAAATGAGTTTGGAAGTATTCACTTCTTCAATTTTTTTGGAAGATTCTAAGAAGTATTATTATCAATTCTTCTTTAAATATTGCAGAATTCACCAGTGAAACCATTTGGCCTTAGGGTTTTCTGTTTTGGGAGGATTTGATAACTATTTTAATTTCCTTACTTATTATTTATCTGCTCAGATATTCTGTCTCTTTCTGATTAAGACTTGGTTTGTTGTATGTTTTTACAAATGTATCCATTTCTTCTAGGTTGTCCAATTCATTGCCTTATAATTGTTCATAGCAGTCTCTTACGGGTCCATGTATTTCCGTATTATCGGTTGTAATGTTTCTTCTTTCATTTCCTGTTTTGAGTCCTCTCGCTTTTTCTTAGTTTTTACTTATTTGCGTATTCTTTTCTCTGAAGTACCTATTCATATCCCTTGCCCATTTTCTCATTGGGTTGTCTATTATTTTCTTTTGTGTTTTTTTTTTTAATTTTTAGATGTATTGGGGTGACATTGGTTAACAAGAATTACATAGGTTCCAGGTGTATAATTCTACAGTGCATCATCTATGTGTTGCATTGTATGTTCACCACCCAGTGTCAGCTCTCTTTCCATCACCATGTATTTGACTTTTTAGTGGAGTCCTATATATTGTGTATACTTTCTTTGGTCTTTTTCAATCTTTTTTAATTTGTTCTGCTTGGATTGGATTATGTCTAAATTTCTATTCTATAGTTCACTTATTCTGTCTTCCATTTACTCTACTTTGTTGCAGATGCTCTTTATTGAATTTTATTTCATTCATTAAATTCTTTAGTTCCAGAATTTCTTTTTTTTTTTTTTGTTTGTTTGTTTGGTTGGTTGGTTGGTTGGTTGGTTTATGATTTCTACCTCTTTGGTAAGTATTTTATTTTGTTCATGTATCTTTTCTGGTTTTATTGATTTGTTCTTCTGAGTTTTCTTGTAGCTCAATGAGTTTCTTCAAAATAGCTACTTTGAATTTTTTATCAGCTAGATCTCAAAATTCCGTGCCTTTGAACTCAGTTATTGGAGAATTATTTTTTTGTGAAGATTTCCTTTCTTGATTTCTTATGTTCCTTGTAGATTTGCTTTGTTGTGTTTGCATTTAACATATTAGACATCTCCTTAAATCTTTACTAATTGTCTTCAGATTGAGTATACTGTTCATTGGCACAGTTATAACAGGTTTCTTCTGCCTTCTGCATTTCCCAGAAGGTAACACTACAGTGCATGTTTATGGTTTCTCCCTCACCCACAGATCCCTTACATTTTTTCTGATAGCACTCCATTTATCAAACTTGTTTTGGCCACTATACTCAGAAGCATACACACAATGGAGGAAAGTGTAGGTTTAGCACCTAGGATGTTGGGGGTGGCTTTGGGCCCAGTGGAGAGATCTTCAAGTAAAGTACTCCAAGAGGCTCATGGGCAAATTTCCTGACTTAGCAGGAACAATGTCCCTTTAATGTTCTTTGATATTCTTATCTGCTTCTTTCATGATTTCCTTTCTCCTCCCATTTATGGAGGTCCTGCGTCAGTAGTGGGTGCTGTTCAAGAGAAATTAGTTTTCCTAGGCATGTCCTATACAACTGATATAGATGGGTACTCACCACTTTTCTTCTCCCCCATGGGAAAAGATGTTATCACCAATGAAGTAAATTTTTAGGTACCACTTTGAAAACACAACTTGAGCAATGACTTTTTCTATTTATCAGTGACAAAAATGTATTAATACAACATGAATTGCTAGGATATCTAAAGCTTGGTTTCTAGTTATAAAATTAGAATTCTATTAGATTAAATCATATTCACTCTAATAGTTTCATAAATGGCATTGATGTTTCTATTGAGTTTTTAAATTATTCTTATTGCTACATCTACATGTTCTAGTCAAAGACCTTGAAAACTCAGTAGCATCACTGCATGTGAAATTTTTAATCTAATTGACAACTCTCTTTCTTAACTGGGAGGAGGACAAGAGGGTAAGAAGGAGAAAACGGAGTATGATGAGTATGATGAAGAGGGCAAGGACAAGGAGGCTAGTAGACTTAGCAATAGTAAAATATAATGTCTTTGGATTCAAGAGGGCATGTAATAAAGAATGTTTCTGGGGATAATAATAACTACTTGCTAGCAAATTATTTTTTGAACTTGTAAGTTTACAGGTTCAAAACTTGTCCTAAGGACCAAGTTCTTCTTGAAGTGTGATGAAACATGTGCTTCATAATTCAAAGAAAATCAGTGGCGAGTATAGTTAGGAGTATTTCAAAATATATTGTTAAACAAAGAATAATGTGTTTTTTTTAATAATTACAATAATCAATGCTCTAATAAAGTATCTGTAAAACTTTAAATTTAAAAGTTAATATTGCAGAAAGGTAGTTCTTTAAACTGATAACTAAGTCTGAGATTCTTCTTTGATCTAAAACTACTGATAAAATATTTGTCGTTATATTTTAGAAAACAAGTAAAACATTTTTCAAACCATCTGAAGGCTACAAATTACATTTACCAAGGAAAATACCAAAATTAAAAAAAAAAAATTTAAAGAAAGGAAAGCCCTATTTTACTATTTAGGGTAAACAGATCATGTTACCAATTAACTTCAAGGGTTACTTCTAAAGCTTCTCAGGGGCGGGGCAGGGGAAGAAAGAGTGCACCATTGACCAGCACCCATCAAACCTCAGAGCTCTGAGTAAAGGCACTCCACCCACACACAGCTGCATGGCCCAATTTAAGCATGTGATCGTGAGAGGAAAAAGTTCGAAAAAAACAGAGTCAGAGATTGCACAATTCAGGAGATTTTTGCCAACGTGCTCCCCAGCTTGCCTGAGACACCCTGGATCTGACTCTCAAACGTCTCAGCAAAGCCAGAAGCAGAGGCACTCTAGCAGCCAATTGAATCTCCAGGGTTACTTAAGACCCAAGGTCAACAGCCTTGTAACATCTGGGCTGCAGCAGAGAAAGACTTTTCTTCTCTGTGTTGTGTCCAGCATCAGCCCAACACAAAACTAAACTAGCTAAATAATATTATTTCTTTTGATATCTCCATGTGATTTTCCTAAATAAAAATAGGGCAGAGTTTGTTTTTTAATCAAGTTGTGACAGTAGGTTTGTCTTTTCTTTATTTTGGTTTGCCAAGAAAATTTTATTTTGAAAAAAACATTAAATAGACTTATTTAATAGTAAGCTATTTGAAAATAAGACCACAAATAAGAAAAATAAAATTCTTCAAAAGTAAAAAATCCTGATAAGGTCAACAGAAAGTTAGAGATACAAACAAAAATTTTAAAAATACCATTATTCTCATGAAGATAAAAATGACCCACCATGGAAAAATATACTCAACTTCAGTATATTTGATTTGTTTAAAATTGGGTTGTCAAGTCTTCTCCTTTAAACAGTAAGAGTTGGGGAAATAGAGAATAAAATAATAATTAGAAAAAAATAATAAAGAGGGGTTCCCTGATGGTCTGGTGGCTAGGTTTCAGCACTCTCACCACTGCAGCCTGGGTTCGATCCCCACTCAGGGAACCAACCCCCCTACCAAAAACAAAGAAAGAAAGAAAAAAGGAGAAAGTATAAAGCAATCATAAAATTCCCTTTCTTAGGATCAGAGGGCATATATGTTCCTAGAAATGATGACAATCACTCTCTGAAAAAGTGTTATATGCACTATTGTGTATAATTTTTGTGTTTGGTTCTTCATGAGCAATTATCAGAGAAAACATAGAATCAGTGTATAACTACTAGAATTTTCCTGTAGTCCTAAAGGGAAAAATGCAAAACCAGCATAGTTTTTCAAACACAAATAGGTATATAGATATTACATATGGCCCTAGTATGGTTTGTAACACATCAAGACATGAAAATGCATTTTAAGATGCTGTTTTTTCAGTATTATTTTTTCTTATTAACCCCGGTATTGTCTCAAACATGAGTTTTTTTTGTCTGTACTTTGGCTAGGGACCAGCATAATTCTGCTCTGATGCAAGGATAATAGATATTTTAAGCCTCTTCAGCAGTGTACAACCTCTTCCTGCTTGAATTCAAACTGGAAATGGCTCCTATATTTATAGAAAATCATGACACTTCCTATGCAGCACCATTAACTATCTCCTGGAGTTAATAATTTAATATTTAATTACTTTATGCAAAGGGCATGTATTACAACAGGTCCACTAAATACAATAGTTGATCCACATGACATGGGCCTTCCTGATCATGACAATAAAAAAGATACAAAGTGTTGGAAGCTACTATCCCTAAGGTAACAAGAGATTTGAAATAATCCAATAAAGAAAGATATTTGTATATCCCATACAATCATTCACTGAATAAATAAATTATGGCTTGTTCAATCAATGAGACCTTATAGAGCCATTAAAATTAAGATTATGAAGAATACAAAAAACAGGAAAATTGTATGATATAATATTAACTTTTAAAAAGTGATGTTCAACACTGTAAATAAATATGTATTTGTATATGTGTATACACACATTTGACTGCAATCCTGAAAATGTATTTAAAAAAATACATATAGAGAGAAAATGAATCAAAATGTTCACAGTAGCTATGTAAAAGTGGAAGACTATGTACTATGATTTTTGTTTCTCTTCTATTCTTTAGATGTTTTTATAATTCATTTTATTTTTAGTTTCTTTTAAAAGAAGAGGTTTAGAAATCATTGTATAAAATTCTTTAAATCATTTCTTTTAACAAATCCACCATGACATATAAAACTACATTGGTAGATATCTTTAGAATATATCCACCATGATTCAGGTAACTCTTTAGAACAAGATATATACTCCAAATAAAATCCCTGAATAAAATGAATTCTTTAGTTTCCAAAGGGCACCAATCGTTTATTTATGATAAAACTTTAGCCACAATGTCCCCTTTTTTGTGAAATAAGAAAATGCAATTGGAATTTTTATCATATAAAACAAAGGGGAACAATTTTTTAAGTTATTAAAAAATTTTTAATTGTATGGTTTGAGGAATTGTGTTATTTCCTGATATAACTTTACCTGTTGTTTTCCTATTTTTAAAAAATGGGGTCATAATTCCAACATGAGAAAGACAAGATGGATGCTTTTTATACAGTTTTTTAAATGTTTAAGGATTCTAAGTACTGTAGGCTGAAATCTAATCACATATCTCTAGATCTGTCTGTAATATTATTAGCATAATATTCTCTTAGAACAGCTCTACCAGGTTTTAACCTGCCTGACACTTTTCCTGTATTTGTGCTCTGCTTAACACAAGCAAGCCCGCAGCTTCCTGTGTAATGGTGATAACATATGCCTGGCTTTGTTGTTGGCTACTGGAGTGAAAGGGAAGACAATGCCCTTTAACCTGTGCAAAGTAGAATAAGGCTTATCAGATCCTCCCCAGATATCATTAAAGGAAATGGGCTGAGAAGGCTGCCTTTGGTAGGAAACATATATTTTAGAAAACTGTCACTGCTAATCTTTTTAGTTATGGCACTAGAAAATCACTTCTGCAAATTTCAGTCTTTCCAGACAATGAAACTATACTAAGATAAACTGAAGAAAGTAATAAGAAAAGCATAGCAGGTAATAAATTATCCTCTCACAATCACTATGGCAAATGCTCTTTGCCAAAAAAAAAAAAAAAAAATTACTCACAGTGATTATTGGAAATTGAGTCTAAAATCCAGTAAGCACTTAAAAGATAAAAACTAATGCAAAATTTTATAGATTTGCTTACATAATACAAACATATAATTTTACTTACATTTAAGTTGCAACCGATTTATTGAGTGTCTCAGGAGATTCTATTAGGCACAAAATTGATGGTCATACATTCATATCTCCTTGCCTCCTCTCCATCTCTACCTTCACATACACAATAAAACTGTAAAGCCTAATAAATAAATCCAGTAAAATTTCAGGAGACAAAATTAACATATCTAAATTAATTGTTTCTATGCACTAACAACAAGCAATCTAAAAGGAAATGAAGAAAACAATCCTGGTTCTTGAGCCCTTTTCCTGCTCAAACCCACTCCTACCTCTTAGGAGTGTACTTTCTTTTCAATCAACTATCTCTTTGTTTTGTTTCTAAAAAAAAAAAAAAGAAAGAAAGAAAGAAAGAAAACAATCCTACTTACAATAGTATCAAATAGAATAAAATTCTGAGAGAAATTACCAAAAAGGTAGAAGTCTTGTGTAGTGAAAACTATAAAACATTGTTGAAAGAAAATAAAGAAGAAACAAACCCCATGTTCATATTGTTAGAATGTTCATACTAAAAGTAAAATACAGAATCAATGCAATCTTCCAAAATTCCAATGGCATTTTTACAGAAATAGAAAAAAAATCCTAAAAATTTTATGGAATCACAAAGAACCCCAAACAACCTTAATAATCTTGAGGAAAAAAAGAGCAAAGCTGGACTTGCTCACATTTACTGATTTCAAAATATATTGCAAAACTAAAGTAATCAAAACAGCATGGTACTGGCAAAAAGACAGACAAAAGATCAATGGAACAGAATAGAACACCTAGAAATCAACTTGTGCATATACAGTCAAGTGATCATCAACAAAGATGCCAAGAGTACACAAAAGGGAAAAGATAGAGTCTTCTACAAATGGTGGGAAAACTAAATATCCATGTAGAAAAGAATGAAATTGTACCCTTATCTTACATCATATACAGAAATCAATTCCAAATAAAGACTTAAACATAGGGCCTAAAACAGTAGAATTTCTAGAAGAAAATAGAGGAGAATGCTTTTGATATTGGTCTTGACAGTAACTTCTTGAATATGACACCAAAAGCACAGGCAACAAGAGCAGGAATAGACAAGTGGGATTATATTAAATTAAAAAGCTTCTGCAGAGTAAAGGAAACAATCAGCAAAGTGAAAAGGCAACTTATAAAATCAAAGAAAATGTTTGCACACCATCTATCTGATAAGGGGTTAATCACCAAACTATAAGGAACTCCTGCCACTCAATAGCAATAAATAAATAAATAGATTGATTTTTAAAGGGGCAAAAGACTTGAATAGATTTTTCTCCATAGAAGACATACGAGGGCTATCTGGAAAATATCCAGCCATGTAGTATGAAAAATAGAGGCATTTATCACTGGATATTTTCTGGACAGCACTCATAATAAATGACCAACAGGTATATAAAAGAGTGTTCAAGATCACTAATTATCAGGGAAATAAATGCAAATAAAAACCACAATGAGATATCGTGTCACACTAGAATGGCTATTATAAAAATAAAAAATAAAAAATTTAAAAGCAGAAAACAAAAAACATTGACGAGGACGCGAGGAGATTGAAACCCTTATGCACTGTAGGTGGGAATGTAAAATGGTGTAGTCCCAATGGAGGACACTATGGAAGTTCCTCAAAAATTTTAAAATAGAAGTACCATATGATCAGCAATCCTGCTTCTAGGTATTTAGGCAAAAGAATTGAAATCAGGATGGCAAAGAAGTATCTATACTTCCATGTTCAATACAGCATTGTTGACAGTAGCTAGGTGATGAAAACAACCCAACTGTCCATCAACAGATGAATGGGTGAAGAAAATACAGTATATACATACAATAGAATATTATTCAGACATAAAAAGAAGGAAATCTTTTTATGTTATATGCTGCTATATGGATGAATCTTTAAACTTGTTTTAAGTAAAATAAGCCCATCATAGAAAAACAAATCCATGGTTCTACTGACATATATGAGATGGTTAAAGCAGAAAGTAGAATGGCAATTGCCAGGGGCTGAGAAGCTGAAGAAATATGAAGTTGTTCACTGAGTATAAAGTTTCAGTCACACAAGAGAAAAACGTTCTAGAGATCTTCTGTGTAGCATTGTGCTTGTAATTATCAGTGCTGTACTGTACACTTAAAAATTTGCTAAGAGGATAAAAAAATAGCTCATAAATTACTTTGCTTGATGATATGGTTGCAACCCAAAGATGGAATTCAAAGAACAATCATTTAAAATAGCACTAGTACCAACTGGTCCCTTTCTTCTTAAAAAGAATTACCCAGATAAGTTATAATTCTATTTTTGTCATGTAATGTATAGTATTCAACATATTTTTACCATCTTCTAGTGTCAAAAGACAGTGCAGCCCTTTTTTATTGAAAACCTCCTATAACTGACACATCGCTCCACTCCCATCTCTTGCATTCCAGAACAGTTTAAAATTCTGACCCGAAATCTGGCATACATTCATTCTCAGAATCTCCAGATTTTCAACATGATCAGGTTACTTATCAATCTTTCTTTTCCCCATATTTGCATTGTTTCCGTAATCCATCTCTTACCTTCATATAGATATGACTTTGTTAAATGCTGCCCTGTCTAGTATTTTGCATGCTGTATAAGTAGCTTCAATAGCATGTTGGTAAACCTCTCTGCAGCCTCTGCTGTCAGCTCCTGGTTTCCTAACGTTTAGTGAAGGCTTTTTTGTGTGTAAGGAACAAACAAACACCTTTAGCTCATGTGAAAAGGTGAAAACAAAGGTAAATGGTGAATCTCACAGAACCCCAAAGTATGAGGAATACACATTATAGAAATCCATGCCTAGAAACTGAAAAGTGGTTAATACCAAGTTTTGTTCCATATCTTTGCTTAGGAACATGGGTCCTTGTTTCACCATTTGCTAGCTATATGGATCAAATATTTGGATCTAATATTTGGTCTAATTCTAATTTTCCCCATCTAAACTGTAGAAACAAAAAAGTACCTTTCTAATAAAGCTATAGTAACATCTGAGGTGTAAAGTTCTTAGAATAATATTTGTAGTATATAGTAAAATAAGTGTTCCGTGTATATAAGCTATTACGTTTTACCTATGCTTCTTTCTTTGCACTGAATCACTCAGGTTCAACATAGCTGCTGCCCAAACTTTACAGTCATTACCACCTGGTCCTTCTTCCCAGTTGGCTCATCATCTTATTTAAGCCATGCTACATAAGCAATGATACAGTCAGTATTGGGTCAACTGCCCTCCATGGCTTAAATCGTTGTTAACCACATCCAGGATGTGAGCAAGCGAAATTCTCCCAAGCAATAGAAATGTTCCAGACACTCTATAAACTACATATTCTTGGTAAATCACTGTTAGAGTAATTTTTCTGCTGCTGTTTCCAACAAATCGGTAGCACACATAGGGTTGATCCGAAGTATGTTTATTTCTATTTGACATCTTTTTCCTCTACCCTATGCTTCTAAATAGCAACTTTATACTAAGCAAGTTATTTCACCTTTCTGCTTTTCTCAACTGTGTAATGTAATTTATAGAGATCAATATTTCTCAAACTCCATCTCCATGCAGCCATCACAAGCTCAATACTATGGACTACACTACAGATGAGATGGGCAACACACGATAAGCAATTCCCAGTACTTTCTCTGTAACTTCACCCCTTTTCTTCCAACTCAAAAATATATATATGCACACACACACACACACACACACACACACACACAAATCAGTGGGTAAATCAGGGCACTTGAAATCACAAATAAATGATCTCTAAAACCTCATTTGTTCTAAGAATTATAATTCTAGGAAAGCTCAAGGCAAATTCAAAAACAATCCTTTGGGTAATCTAAATAACAAATTTGCTACATTTCTTCAGTAATGTAATGCCTAATTACATTAAATGAACAAAAATTTGCTAAGTATTTTACACAATGAGTGTTTCATATGTACTGAAAAAAAGCAAAGTCCCTTAGACTGGTTGAAAGGCTAATAAAAATCACAACATTTTCCTTATCTATGAACATTTGCAGAATTATATTTTTGTGAAATATTGACAAAGGTGTTGAGTTTATTATTTGATCTCAAATCCAGGTTGCTTTTTAATATTTTACATTAATTTCATTTTTAAAATTCATGGAATATTTTATATTTAAAAGAATAATTCATTTCTAAGATCTTTCAAGTTTATTTTTGGGTTGTAGTTGCATATGGGCACTTCCTACAGTCAAAAACTTTGGCCCTCTTTGCAAAAGAGTTTGACATAAAATAGACTTAAATCTAAAATTATTTTCCTTCTAAATTATTAGAATAAAAATGTTTTTAACCAAAACATTTCATAGTATTATATTATCTTATTCCAATATTTCTGCACATCCAATTGCCCTTTCAGGCTATTCCCAGGGTGCACATCCCTGCATTAATGGCAGAGAAAACAATTCTTTAAGCACAGGATTTCCTGTTCAGTGGCTGCAAAATTACAAGGATCTTGGTTTAGAATAACTTTGAGCCAAGCATTGAAAAGTAAATAATAATAGCATATATTTGACAGACCTTAAATAAAAATGTAGGTCTACCTAGAGAAATAATTTTCATTAATTTTCTATTTTGTTTTAAAGGCATTTCCTTATGTTACTTCAATTCTCCAAATTAAATGCTATATTCTATTCTTTATTTAAATATATAGGACGTATTAGCTGAGCAAGTCTATATTAACCATTATGAGACTACGATAATGGTAGTATGAGCAACACATTCCTATTGAGAACTATAAAATTCCTATTGAGACTCATAAAAATTCTGGTTAACGCTCTCTTCCTTTTTAGAGAATAATCTGAAAATTGTGCTTAAATTTTGAGAATTGCAATCTTCTAATCAGTAAAACAATACAGTTTTTACAGTTCTGAACCTGCCGGAGAAAGTATTGGAGCAAGTCTAGTAAGTAGATCCAAGGGCAAGTCATAAAAGTGTAGACTTGTAATCATTGAAATGACAGGTTGGAACTCCTTAGGAAAGTATTTAGGTGCCAATCCATTTCAAGTACAAGAAGTTACTGTAGAAAGCAGTAGTAGAGATTTTCTAACTACAGTCATCAGAATTCTAAAACTATGAGCCCCAATTCTAACTTCAACTGGCTTCTAGACTGGATGATACCTTCTCAGCAAGGAATGCAACGGACTACAAATAAAATGGCTTAAATAACAAACACATTCAATTATCTCACAATAAATAACCTGAAGGTAGGCAATTTCAAGGTTTGTTGACAAGTTAATAGTAAAGTTCTGGGACTTCATCTCTACAGTTCTCTTGGCCTTTCCTTCATCCTTATAAGATGGCTGCCATAGCTCCAGATATCATTTGTTTAAAGGCAGGACTCTGGAAGGGGAAGGGAGCAATCAGTAGGACTGGATCATGATAAATTTATGTTCCTCCTTCTTTTTTATAAGAGAGCACGAAAAATCTTTCCTATATGTTCTCCAACAGATTTCTCTTTATTTCTTATTTGTCTGAGCAGAGCCATATGACCATTCCTGGATGCAAAGGATTATGGGAAAGGGACTACTTGGCTAAGAAAAACTGTGAGTGCCATGATTGGCTCAGACTACTTTTGAGTCCGCACAAATAAATTTGGGATTCCATTAGCATTAAAAGGGTTAAGTCTCAGCAAAAAAAAAAAAAAAAAGAAAAAAGAAAAAGAAAGAAGAGGGTGTGGATAAACTACCAATACCGGGGTGCCAAAAAAACCATATACACATTTTAAGAGATGTTATCTATATATTACATAAATACTGATCGTAACAACTTTGAGCACCTCTTGTAATTGCAGAAGTCAAACGAATTGCATTCATCTTTTGTTATCGGTATATATTGAGTATTACAAATTTAATACAGTTTTATTCCTTTCTTAAAATGTCTATGCATTTTTTGGCACCCTCTGTATATGCAATAATGTGAATGAATCTCAAAAGCATTATGCTAAGTGAAAAAAGTCACTGTATAATTAAGTTGATGACATTCTTAAGAAGGCAAAATTATAGGGACAGAAATCAGAACAACGGTTTTCAGGGACCGGATTTAGGAGAAAGGGATTGGCAATAAAGAGGCATAAAAGAGATCTTTCAGATAATGGAAACGTTCTCAGTCTTGATTGTGGTGATAGGTAAACTACTGCCTAAATTTGTTAGAATTCATAGAACTGTATACCTAAAAAGGGTTAATTTTACTACATGCAATTTATACTTGAATAAACAAAAACCAAGTTACTCTTGTAAAGACTTAATTATAATTCCCTTTATTATTATTTCTCCCTGAGATCCTTAGCATATTTTGAAACTCCACACAAATATCTAGAATTAACTCAATTTTTAAAATACCCTACCGCAAAAGTAGCCTCGGCCTGGAAAAATCACTTCAGTGGAGACTAGTTAATTAAAGAAGTAGGGTTGGGGGGGAATCCAGGTATACCAGAAAGTTCCTAGAATAATCTTAGCATTTCTCTTAGCCAAAATCTGTTTCCTGTGGTAAGGGACAACATGTGGATCCAGGCATGGCCAGAAAATACTCCTCTCTTTGCTCTCTGTGCACAGCATTCAGAATCAAAGATACCTAGTTAATATAAAATGTGATGATCAATGACATAAAATAGCAGTCACACTTCAGCATAAAAATATTTAGGACATGTTAAGCTAACAAAATTTCTTTATATAGAAATATCTTACGTGGAAACATCTATTTAAATTTTAAGGTGTCAGTCTCTTTATACTGCAGTTATATCATTAGTACTCTAGTTCAAGAAGTAAATATAAAATACTAAATATTTTCTTATACTAGTTAAACCCCACAACTTAATCTTGTTATAAGAGATACTTTAACTTCCACTTTTGGTATAGATGACGTTTCTGAATTAACAAAGTCATATTGGAAAAAATTCTAGACATATTTGTAAATGAGTAATAACCATTGGTCTAATGCTTAAATGAAAACAGTGTTGGCACAATGAGAACTGAACAGAACAGTCACTGATAACATACAACAGGCCTAAAAAGGGTTATAAATGACTTTCCCTCCATTGTTCCTTTTGTTTTAGTTCACAAAGTGTTTTCACAATGTTACTGGCATGTTAAATATACACAGTGGGAGTTTGAAATTTGATAAATTTGATCATTTCTGATTTTTAAAATCCAGATGTTTAAAATTACATAGACCAAATACTTGTATTCAAATATTTCTTCTTTATTTTATCCAAATGTTTTGACATTATAGAAAATAATCTGGAGTGAGGAGATAGTGGGACCAAAATGAACCAAATAGAATTTTTATTTTGAGTAAATTTTGAGAGTTAATAGACACTTAAAGGAATATTTGTGCTTTTTGAAACAATGGACAATCTCCAATATCTATTCTAAAATTAAAATAGTGATTTGTACTACCTTGCATTCACTCTCTTAATGTAGTTAATCGTGAGAGGTCAGTTAGAGATCTAGAGTACTCCATTGGTTTAGCTTTAAGATAAGCAGCAACTCCTGAGTTTCCCAAGCTTGCTTTCAGTGGGATACGTGTTCCCTACTTGGAGATTCAAACATAATACCCGTATAAACACAGCAGTTTTGCTGAGTAACCAAACTTAACCTCTCAAAACAAAGCATTTCTATTAAAATAACTTGTTTGGCACAGCATTAGGGTTGTACTATTATTAGTTCCAGGCAAACAGATGTCTTCCTGGATGAAATCCAAGCCAGGCATCTTTTTATTTTTTTTATTTTTCAATTTTTTTGGCATGCTGGTTATATACTAAATTATACTTTTACCAGCTCAGTAAGTTTTTAGTATTAGAAAGAGAAGCAATCTTGCAATTCTATTTTACATGAATTTTTAATCTACTCTTTTTATGGTAGATTTACAACAATTTGATTCTCTATACAAGATAGTAAATTCCATGTTTTCCAAAAATGTAGATATAGTGGCCAATGACATAAAAAGTTCAAAACCAAAGTATTTATAATCCTTTTCAGAGCATCAATATCCATTCTTTTAAAAATGAAAACTATATTAATATTTATTACATGTGCATAGTAATATAAAAATAGTACCACCATTTGTAAAGAACTTTAAAATGGACCACTTATACTGCTACTTTTTCTTCTAATATACAAGCAGAAGCCCTCATTTCCATTTTCCCATATGAATAAATACACATTTTAGCAATGTTTTTCAAAGTAAAGCTAACTTTGAAAATTTAGTCTATTTAATTTAGTACATCTAAAAGTTAAAAGAAGTGTTGCAGTGATAACTAATTGTTCCATTATATGGAATCACCTGATTTTCTTTTAGTAATAAGATACCCCTAAATTTTAACTTAACCAATGTTGCCCAGCTAGGTACCATTTTCCCAGCCATCCCTGCCACCAGGAATGGTCACATGACTATGTTCTGGCCAATGGCATATGTGTGCCAGTTCTGGATCGTCTCCTCAAACTTTAATTGTTTCCTCTCTTTTTCTTTCTTCCTCTTTGTCTTCTTTTTCCTGTCCTGTGGGCTGCTGTCAAGGAGCTAGCTTTGGAACTAGGGAACAAAAAAAAACCCAACAAAACAGAAGAAACCTCAACTTCTAATTTACTTTACAAAGAAGAGCTACTTATATTCCCTGAACTGCTTACCTATTTCTGGGATGTTCTTAGACCGTCTTATTTGAGCCACTGTATATTTAATTTTCTTTGTTACAGATGCTTAGTGTATTTGATATATAAATTTGTATAATATGGTTAATAAGTTCAATATATGAAAATGTTTCCAAGGTCATATTATCTTATCTGCTAACAATCTATTTAGGGGAATTTCTAATCCACGTGGTTCAGGTAGGGAGGGCTTTTCTACCCGGATACAAAGAACCCATATCTGGTCACTCAGAGTATTGCATTTTGCTGACCATCATGAATGGTTCGTGGCTGGACACATGACCCATGGCAGGACCATAAAAGGCCTCCAACATTTTTGTGAAAACTATCAGCAAAAAGAGCCATCTTCTCTTCTGGAGCTTAAAGGCACTAAGTACCAACCAAGCTTGGATTCTTAAGGATCCCTTAACCACCAAGTAGGGAAAATCTACCTCGAAATAAATGCAACCCAAAAGAAAACAAGCCGAGAAAGGAGGAAAGAGGTGAGTCTTGATGTATTAAGTTTCTTCATCTAGCTCTGCTAAAGCTACATGTACCTGGGCTTCCCACTTTTATGGGCAAATAAATTCCCACTTTTGGTTAAAACTAATTAAAGTTGAATTTCTATAATTTACAATTAAATAATTCTTGACTAAAACAACATAATTAGAATCATTTTAATTGACAGAAATACCATCAAGACTTTTCTTCTAAAAATATTTAACTTTAAAGTCATCCTCATTTCCCCAATAATGTCACTTGGAGATTATTGGTAGTCTTCTTATTTCACATAATCATTCTACTTTATTAAAAGCTAAATCTGTGACATTTTCAACTCATGACACCAAGTCCGAATAACAGTTTTAACCTCTTATTTCTCTGCTGTTGTCCAAAAACACAAATACTCTTTAATACAAATTGCCATAAACAAATAATTGAATTATGCTACATAGAATGTAATTTAATAACATTATATTTTGAATTATACTTTCTTTTGGTAATCTGTAGCACCTCTATCCCTTCTTTTAGCTAATGAAAGAGATATGAGATTTATTTGGAAGAGAACTTTATATCTCATAATTGGAACCTATTTTTGTTCTCTATATGGAGTGAACAAATAATATATAAATTTAAATAGGCTTTATTAAAATTGCCAACTGAAATTAGTTCCACTAAGTGAGAACTCAGGAGTCTTGGCTACCACTAATCACTGTCAATTCATTCAAGAGAAAATATTTGAGCACTTAATGTCAGGCAGGGTTCTAAGCATTGAGAACACTGCATTGAAGAAAACAGTCAAGCTCTTATTTCATAACAGATGCGTTTTCTTAGATGTAGTAAATCTCTTCACACCACCTGCTGGGAGGGTTCTCTTTAGGATTCATCTAATCACTGTCATTGTCTCAAATACCTTTCTCAAAGCCGTGAATGCTGAGGAAAAACTAGAGTGACAGATAATTGGCTTCATTGAACAGCTGGCATCACTGGAGGCCTCTGCCTGAATCTACTTAGAACCTTCAAACCTGAAGGCATTACTCCCATTCTGTTGCTGTTTATCCAGTCCAGCAAAACATTCAAACCCCTCGTGACCTTTCCTTTTACACGATATCAATGGCAAACCACTTAACACGTTTTCACCCCTAACTACCAATGCTCTTCTCTTTCCCAGCACTTCCTTTGTATCTACTGGCATTATTTTTTATTGTTTTCTTTTGTTTTTAAATTAATTTATGTAACAGGTTATGGATATTACTTATGGTTGCTGTTTTTCTAAAATACTGAGCAAAATTTTTCATATAACAATGTGGGAGTTCCGGTATTTTCAACAAAACTCAATTATTTGAACTCCTTTCAAGTTATATGCCAAAAATCACATATTGATCTATTATCAATTTGTGACTTCCTTCCATTATTTTGAAAGCAAAAAATTAGAACTATCAAGGTGTTTCTAATTCCCAAATGCCTTTGTTTCTCAAACATCTTCAAAGGGATTTGTTTCTAAGTCATTAGAGACATTCAGTTTCTTATCATACAAAATTTCCTTTGTTTGGTATCTTAGTGACTTTCACTCTGGGGTGATGAACCCCAGATTGAATGTGAGATAAGACTTTTTTTTTCGAAAGTGAGAGAAGTATGGTTGCAAAAGGAAAGTGGGAAAAGAAGACAAGCATGATGTTTTAACCAAAGTTCTCAGGCTGATTAATTTTAGGAAAGAGTGAATATTGGAGTTGAGGAACTGGACATTGACTCTTTTAAAATTGTTCCAAGCTCATGTACTCTGTAAAGTTTTCGTGGACTCCAAGAAGGGTACCTGTCTCACAGTTTGAAGACTGCTGATCCACTGCTCCATAAAACCCCAACCTTTTGGTCAGCTGACTTTAACACTGAGTGCCATGTTCTCTTGCTCCCTCATTTGAATATCCACATTTCATCAAAATGTAGCCTGCAGTCTATATTAACTATTCATTTTCTCACCTCCTGCCTACTCTTCAATCATACTGTAAACAGTAATTCGTTCTCATAACTCCCCTGAACCAGCTTATGTAAAAGTCACTGACAATTTCCTAATCTACAAATCCATGAATTTCATTTACTGCTCAAATGGCTGGACTTCTTTGCAGCATTTAACCCTGGTGACCACTCCATTTTTCTTGATTCCACTATTCTCTATGTCTACCACTTTATTTCTTTGTTTCCAGCCTGTTTTCCAAGATACTCTTTTTCTGTCAGTCCTAAAATGTTGTTGTTCTGCAAGGTTTCTGCCATTGGCCTTTTTTCTCACTGAACAGCTCTGCCAGATGATGTGATCTACTTTTAATACTCTGGCTCCTCTTACTTCAAGATAGCTTTTGTATCTCCAGCTCAAACATTTCCATTTCATGCATATGATTTATAGCCAATACCTGTCAGACAGCTTCATTTTGGTGTCTGCTTACACTGTCTCAAATGGCAAAATCTGAACTCATCTTTTCTGCCAAATTCATGCTGCTTCTTCAAGTATCAAATGTTAATGAATACAAATTAGAAAACTTCAAGAGTCTTTCTCAATTCCTCAACCTCTGCTTCAATAAGTCTTATTGATCAATTCTCTTACATACACAGAGGGTGCCAAAAGAATGTATACACATTTTAAGAAAGGGAAAAACTGTATTAGAATTGTAATACTCAATATATACCAATAACAAAAGATGAATACAAGTCACATTTGACTTCTGAAGTTATAAGAAGTGCTCAAAGTGGTCACCATCAGTGTCTATCTAATATATAATAACATCTCTTAAAATGTGTATACATCTTTTGGAACCCCAGTGTATATCTTCTCTATTTCTATATCCTTTGAACAAATATTTATTGCACATCTATTATGTTCCAGATATTGTTCTAATAATAATAAAGAGAAGATAAAGCTAGACATGTTTTTGTATTTTTAGATATATGTATATATGTATGTTTATGTGTGTATATATAGCCTCCATCTTATTGTTGTACCATATAAAATTTCTTCTATCTAAATTTTTAAAAGATTGTTTTACAAAAAACAAAAAAAAAGGCCTTTAGAGATATCAATTTACCTAACATTTCTCTATACACTTTCCCCATAGTATGGAATAATTTAACATCACAAAATTTCTGTAGTTGAAATTGTTTGA
>PVJL010011633.1:0-41580 GCA_004026885.1 Lyroderma lyra
GTCTCTCACACACCCTTCCCCTCCCACACCTGACGTCTCTCACGCACCTCCTTCCACATCCCACATCTCTTGCACATACCTCCTCCCAAACTCCACCTCTTAGAAACACACCCTTGTCCAACCATCCCTTTTTGAGCTCATCCATCTGTGTCATCTACCCTTTTTTTTATCCCATGTGCCCTTTGAGGGTGGCTTTTTCTACCACCAAAGGACAAGGTCATCAAATGCTCCTTAAGTTCAGTTCTGGAGCACAGGAGGTAGCTGGGGTCAGCCTAGAGCAGGAAGGAGCCTGCAATGGGAACCATCCCATCTGGGGCCACATCTGGTTCTTGGGCAACCTTGGCCCTCTCACTCAGGAGAAGGACCCAGCATCTCTTCACTGAGGATGTTTGGGGACACAGAGTGCTATGTTCGTTCAGTGCATTACCTTTGCCTCCTTCGTACTCCCAGGAAGTCCCAAAGCACCCCCACCTCAAACTGATGGCCCCAGATTGGGTCATCTTCTGATATTGCTGTTCTGAGTGGCTCAGATAATAGCTCACAGAAGGCAGGAGGCCCCAAAACTCACGGGTATCCACAGGAGAAAAGTCTGTAGCGTCCCTAAGATTGTTGGAGTCTTGGTCCCACATCTGCAGTCGGCTCCTGGCCATGTGGAAGGCTGTTTCCTGAGCACGTCTGTGTGGCACATTGACCCTGCCCTACCACCAGGGTGGGTTGGTGCCTCGCCAGTGGGTGTGCTATGTGTGCCAGAAAAACCCCCATGACAGGACATTTCCTGATCTCTCGGGGTAGCCATCAAAGGGTATAAGCAAGAATGTAGCGGGGCCAGTTCTTTGAAGTGAAGAATGTGGGTGCTTTCTAGAAAGATGGCTGGTGTCTCCCATTTTCCACACCAGCGGTTCCAGGCAGAGCATCTCCCATCACCCTTCTGGTCTCCTGGCCTCCTCTGAAGTGTGTCCCAGCTGCTGCCGTCTGTTCTCTCTGCAGGACTTTGGGAAGTGCCCACGACTGAGGCTGTTTACTCAGGAGTACATCCTTGCCTTGAATGAGCTCAATGCGGGGATGGAAGTGGTGAAGAAGTTCATTCAGAGGTGAGTCTCTCAGCCAACCCCCACCCCACTCTGCCCTGCCAGCTAGCTTTCCTCTCCACCCCCAGAACTGAGCACTTCACTGATGCCCGGAGAAGAGCCATTGGTGTGCAATGGCCCTGGTGTCTCATCTTCTCCAAGAGTCTTCTGGGTCCCCCTGAGCCTGTGTGATCTGAGGTGCTCACTTGCTATGTGACATTGGGCCAGTTGCTGTACCACTCTGATCCTGTTTCCTTCACCCAACGGTTGTTGTGTGATTAAACAAAATGATATATGAGGAAACCCCTAGCACACTTGTCTGATGCTCAATAGGAACTCAGGAAATGGTAATGGTTCTCAATAATATGAGTATTTCCATGGGTCCCACACTTGGGGTGCAGCTGCCTGGTATGTAGGAAGGAATCCCCTGATGGCCCTGAGGAGTCATCACTGGAAACTTGAACAGTCACCTCCCAAACTTGGCCAAGAGGAAGCCAGATATTCTAGTTCTTCCCCCTTTTTGGTGTTTGGGATGGGGGATTATTGTTGCCTTGATTTTTAAATATTTTACTCTGTGCCTCGGTTTCCTCATTTGTAAATGAGAATTATAATAGTCACGTCATCCAGTTAATGCGAGAAATTAGGTAAGCTAATAATATACATAAACACTAAGAACCATGTATAAACATGATGGGAGTGGTAAGAGGTCATTGTCACAACTCCTGTTTTTTATTAAGAAAACCAAAATAGCATGATTAAGCCAGTTCCCAAGCTATGTGTTTCCTAAATATACTCACCTAGAACTCAAAGCATTTCTATACCCAAATGATGTGTCATCCTGCCAGTGACTTTAGGGTTCCTTTAAAGCACCCAGCTTAGGTTTGCAAAATTTTTTCAGGTGAGGTTTCTCTTAGTCCCCATGGCCACAGTGATTCTCCAGGAATGTTTACAGGTATTATCCTCCGGCCCCAAACTGCCTTGGGAGTAGGGGTATTTGCCCCATTTTACAAATGAGAAAACTGAGAGACAGAGACAGCTGTGATCAATAATAAGAGCTAAAATAATAATAATAATAATAAGAGCTGCATTTATAGAGGCCTTAGCGGCTGTGTCCCAGACCCCATACTAGGCCAGAGTGACCATAATTTTTCTTCTAAAGCAGGGCACTTTTGAGAGTGAAATGAGGTGTTAATGAATAATTATTCCAGAATCTCCAGCCATAAATGTGACTGTCCCAGACATATGGCCTCCACATGCTAAGTCTTCTCATGTGTTAGAAAATTGGGTTCGTATTAAACCTCATTAAGGTGAGAGCCCTTGTCCGCATTGTATAGCTAAAGAACTTGAGAGTGATGAGTTTAAGTAGCTTGCCAAGGCCACTCAACTGGACTTGAACCCTGGCACCCTGGACCTGGAGCCCATGGCCTTGAGCTTGGCTCTCTGCTGTCTGCACAGGGCAGAGCCAGGACTCAAATCCCGTTGTTGCCAACTCCCCAACAGAGGGCTCAGAGTGTCCTCCCAACTCATTCCACAAAAAAACTGATTGGTGTCCCAGCCTCTCCCTGCCATGGGTGCCACCCCTGCATCACCCTCTCACCTGTCGTCTGCTTTTTTCCAGCATGCATGGCCCCACAGGGCACTGCCCCCACCCCCGGGTCCTGCCCAACCTAGTGGCCGTGTGCCTGGCCGCCATCTACTCCTGCTATGAAGAGTTCATTAACAGGTCAGTCACCACTGCCACCAGGAGGGCCTGGGCAGGGGCATGCTACCTGAGGGGCCAACTCACCAAGGATGGCGGCTTGTACATACCTGATGGGGACAGGGAGGTGGAGTGGCTTACAGTGCATTTGCCAAATGCCCTGTGCTTACTAATTCCCGGGCCCAGAGATGTTACTGGAAAAGCAAACACTGTGAGTCAACACTGACAACTGCAAGGCCATTGTGTTGACATGGTTTTAGGAGCAAGTGTTTCATTCTGAGGATTTCTCACTCCCTAGCACATGTGACACATTGTGGTTTGTATGTGTACATGTATGTGAGTGAGAGAGAGAGAGAATGTATGGACACGTGTGCATGGAGAGTCGCGTGTAAGTGTGCATACGTGTGAGTGTGTGCATGTGCCTACAGAAGGGGTGGCAGTAAGGTGCACCCCCACTCTTCACCTTGTCTTTGTAGACATAGAACTGTATTTTCCCTGTGGCCTATGTGTATTTCTTGAGTGCCCACTGTGTGCCAGGAGTGGTTATAGGTACTGGGTATAAAAGAGACCACGGATTCCCTCTCAGAGCTTGTCTCCTCTGCTGGGGGAGATAATGTACAAGTAAATATGCAGGTTCATGTCATATGTCAACTGCTGTGAAAACAATAAAACAGAGCAGTGACCAGAAGAGGGCATGGCAGGGCCACTCACTGCCTTGGGTTCCCCAGGGTTTGGGTGCAAACCTAATTAGGGAAGTGACCCCAGAAAGAAGGGAAGGAGCCCAGGAAGGGAAGACAGCCTGTAGAGCTGTGTTAATAAGCAGGTGACCACTGCGGGCACCTCGCATTCCCCCTGCATGTCCTGGGAGACAGTGGGGAGCACACCTCTGAGCTATCCCTCTAAGGGATGGTGATACTGGAGTAGTTACCTACCAGCTCCATGCTTCCTGATTGAGGATTGCTCTTGGGACACACAGTGACGCAGATGCCATCCGTTTGCGTAGAACTTTCTACGGTGACTTGTAGAGGTCATTGGAGAGCATATAATGTTCCAGACACAGTGGCGTCTGCTGTAACCACCTAGTTGTTCAGGTGGTATAGTGCATAACTGCAGGGGGACCAAATGTGTTTAGGTGCCACTAGAGCTGGGGACACAGCAGAAATATACGTTAGTCCTTAAAGAAAAGGCAGTGGAGCACTGAGCCACTGAAAACCTGTACAAATGGAGCTTCTAAATTAAACACTGTACTGTGAGTTCTTGAGGAAGAGACCACAAAAAATCCTCAATAAAGGGGAATTTTCATCTGACAGAGCTTGAGAAGGGAGGATGCCTATTTTTTAATGTCCTCAGCCCCGGGTCCTGATATTCAAAGGGGACCATATCCAATCTTGAATCATTTTTCAATTCAGAAAGAGGTGACCAGAACATGAAGATGTCAGGCTGGTCATTCCCAAGTACCTGTTCTGTGCCCTCCAACATGTTATATTAAAAGCAAAAAAGAAGGTCAGGGGGTCATGCACGGCCTGTACAGTAATCCGTCTATACACAGATGGTCACTTGCCCTTGGCCTGGCACATTGTAGTTCTGATCTGCATGGGTTTCAAACCCAGGCCATCCCAGGAAGCAGGGAAAGCGTCAAGACTGTCACATACATGTGCACACACTCTCTCGGGCTCCTTCTCCTCCCGAAGCCTCTGGCTCATCTCAGCCTCCCTTGGCCCGCTCCCTGGATGCCTGAGCGGGGACTTGGGTGGTGGGCAGAGGCAGGAGTAGGAAACCACACCTCTCGAGTTTTCCCCCTGCATCTCCGAAGCCCTGCCTTGGTGCCCTGACACAGGATTTCTCTGACCCGGGAGCAGGTGGCAGAAAGATAGGGATACCAGAAATCGCCTGCCCCGTTCCCACCCCAGGAGAAGGGCCGAGGTGGAAAGAACCAGGATTGGGAATCATGTATCTTGTGCCACAGATAGAAGACAAGGGACAGCAACAGCCAGCCTTTGTCCTTCTCTCATTCATTCAGCACTCATTTAGTGAAGGCCCATCACATGCCATTCACCGAAAGTACCAGCCGGATGGGGCCCCCGCCCTCCCAGTGCAGATGGCATAGCAGCAGGTGGAGGGGTGGGCCGTGAATAAACGGTCATGGTACAGTCTGATCAGGGCTGCAGTGGCAGAAGCCAGAGTTGTCATTAACATGGTCTCCAGCATGGAGTCTCAACCCAGTCTGCGTATCAGTCATTTGGGAAGGCTTTATAAAATCAGAACATAAAAATAGACATGCATCTACCCTGTGATCCAGCTCCTCATAGCCTTTGGTGTGTTCATCAGAAGACATGTACAAGAATGTTTATAGCAGCATTAATTGTAACAGTCCCAGACTGAAATCATACAGTAGTAGAATGGATAAAATAGTTGTGGTCTGTTCTCACAAAGGCATACCCTATAGTAGCAGCAGCAGTAAGTGAACTAGTACAGCCAAATCCCACAGGTATAATATTGAGCAAAAGAAGCCAGACTCAAAAGATACATACGCTGTGATCCTTTTTCCTCTGAGTTCACAGGCAAATCAATCTCTGGTGGTAGAGGCCAGAATAGTGGCCACCTTTGGGGTGGGGAGTTAGGTGGAAGGCCATGGGAGAAGCTTCTGGGTTCTTGGAAATGTTTCACATTTTGATCTGGGTCCTTGATTCTCGACTAGCGGCAATTTTGTCTTCCAGGGGATGCTGGGCAACATCTGGTGACATTTGGGATTACCACCACTTGGGAGGGAGGAGTGCTGCTGGCAGCTGGTGGTGGGTGGAAGTCAGGAATGTGTTAAGTACACTACCACATGTATGACAGCCCCCCACAGAGGATTACCTGGCCCAAACTGTCAGTGGTGCCAAGGTGAAGGACTCTTGATCTGGTAGCTGCCTATGACACAGGGGAATATATAAAAATTCGTGAAGCTCTGCACCTAAGGTTTATGCTCCTGACTTTTCTGTGTTTAGTTATACCCCCAGTGTGCTGGAGCCCTGCTACGTTCAGGAGCACACTTCTTCCCAACTCCACACTCAGTGGTGGCACATGGTATCTTGCCTTCAGTCAGGGTGGGAGTATTTACACCAAGGAAATTGGCAAACACTATATAAATCAGGACCTGGAGAGTTGGTTGTTAGACATTTAGCATATTCCTGCTTATGTCTCCATGGGGGCGGGACCTGGAAACCACCCACTGTAGTCATTGGGATGGTCCTGGCATCTTTTTTTTTTTTTTTTAAATCCCCAGGCAAGTCGAATGTGTGGCCAAAGTTGAGAACCCTTACTCTCCGGGGGAGGTGAGGAAGGGAACCCTCAGGGAGGTTGTGTTTAAGTTAAGACCTCCTATCCATCAGCAAGGCAAGATGCAGGATGAGGTGATCCAGGCAGAGAGATTAGAACGTACAGAGGCCTGGCGAGAGGTTGAGTTGCCATAAGTCACATTTTTCTGTCCATGGTCCTTACGGACCTGACTCAGAATCCCCCGGACTGCTCCTGGACGCTGCATTTCTGGGTTGGGCCCAGGAATCTGCATCCTTTGCGATCTCCTCATGTGATCTGCTCCATGCTAAAGATGAAGGGCCATGACAGGTGTGGAAGGGAAGGTAGCTGTGACTGCGGCAGAGAGAGGGAAAGAGAAGCCAAAGATGACATTGGAGAGGAGGGCAGGCCATGGAGAGACCAGTATCTCGGAGCTCCTCAAACCTTCCGCACTGAGCTGCTTCGGGGGGTTGGATGTTAAATGCAGGTTCTGACTCAGCAGGTCTGGGTGAGAGGCTGAGACGCTGCTTGTCTGACAGACTCCAATAACGCTGATGTTGCTGGCCAGGGAACACACTTTGAGTGACAGAGCTGTGTCTGTGTTTCAATTGCAGGGCTTTAATTGTGAGAGCATTGGTGTTGCCGATGGGTTTTAAGTAAAGAAGGGACCTGATAAGAAGTCAGTTTCCAAGTTCCCTCTGGTGGCAGCTGCATGCAGGATGGACAGAAGGGGGCAAGCATGACCTTGCGGGTACCGTGAGGCCATGGTTATAACCAGGGAGGAGGCATGGGAGAGTGAGGCGGGTCTTGCTGCTTCCTGTACACCCAGTCCCCTCGGAGCCCACCATAGTTTGGATTCTATGTGATGCCATTAGTTCCTCCAGAAAATCACCCAAGGACCACGATACTGTTAAGACCTGTACTGGGCTCAGGTTCATGCTTCCCCGTTGATTAGCCCTTGGAAGATAAAGCCCTGTAATGTCCTCAGGGCTCATCCATGGTGCTCTCAGTGGTACATGATGTACTCTCACACAAAAGAACAGACAACTTGACCCAGGTTAGCGTGGCTCACTGGAAAATCACCCGCTCTGAGCCAAACAGCCTTGAAAATCCACTTCTGAATCCCAGCAAAGGCAAATAAAGGGAAATGGAGTGTTGAGCATTTGAGCAGCAAATTAGCTCTGAACCCACAGAGATAGTTGCGCCACCCCTTCCCCTGCAGACCACACACAATTTTCCATCAACCGTAGACTTTTCGGACTTTAGCCAGTGGCTTATTTTTCCCCAGCAAAGTTTGAAGTATATTTATCAGACATCCTTGGTGGGTTCAGGTCAGGAGGCCCGGCCCATGGCCCTCCATGTGCATCAGGTATGAGCTCTCTGTGCTCAGCCCAGGCCTGTGCACAAGGAGGACACATGTCTTTGTAAGTACAGGGCACATGCCTATGGCACATTTAGGGAGGGACTGGATGAGCTGCTGTTTGTGATCATATCCTTGACCTCTGAGTCTCTTGAAACAGTGGACTCAACATTGACTACACACTGGTGTCCAGATCCCACCCCAGAGATTCTGATGTAATTGGGCCTCAAGATGTTTCAAAGTGCCCCAAGGGACTCCAGGGGTGGAAAGCTCTGGTCCAGGGGCAGGGTGAGAGAGGCAGATAGAAGAAATCAGAGAAGACTTCATGGAGGAGGCACCCTTGCACAGGATCCTATGAGATCTTGGAAGTCATCATGGTGGTGAGGAGCCTGGGCTTTGCAGTCTGAGATCTGGTTTCAGATCCCAGCCCCCTCCCCTTATAGCCCTGTGACCAAGAGTCCGTCATTTGACTTCTGGGAGCATCTTTCCTCACCTATAATGTGGAGGTGGTGATACTGCCATACAGAGAGACCTGAGAAGTCTGTGTGATAGCGCTTAGCACTGTGCCAACCTTGATGCACCAACCATGGAATTTGACTGCTGGAATTCCCTTCAGTCTCACGGGCCTCTTGGTATGTTTGGAAAGTGCTCAAAGCATGGACAACTCCTGCCACCAAGAAGCCTGATTACATTGAGTTTGGCCCAGCATTTCCCAAATAAATGTGACATCAGTAAGGCCTACAGCCCTTCTCTCAGTTAACATCTGTTAACACCCTGTACTGTCATCATTCCTCCAGGTGGTTTGGATGCTGTGATTGGGGGGTGAGCCAAGAGTGTTGGGGTGCTGTGGACAGGAGGGACCTGCTGACTCCAGAGGACTAGAATGCTGGGGTTTGGGATCCCCTTGATGTAGATTCCCAGGTGGTGGAGGTGTATCATAGAGATTAACATTTACTTATCCATTCAACAAATATGGGTTGAGCACCTACTGTGTGCAGGGACTACAGTGTGCACTTTAGGGACAGACAGCTGGGTTTGGACTCCATCTCCCCCTCTCCTTGTCTTGAGACCTCGAATGTTCCCAGAGCAGGCCTCAGTTTCCTCACTTGGGAACCAATAAATAGCACTTGTTCATACCATATGCCGTGGGGATTCAGGGAGGCATTCAGCACGGTGGAGTCTGGCAAGTTGGAAGCACTCCCTCGCTCTTGTAGCTCACAGCTTTTACGACTTTCAGGGCCTCGTTAGGCGGCCTGTACTAATGCATCCTCTCCACCTCTTCCCCCAGCCGCGACAATTCCCCAAGCCTGAAGGAGATCCGGAATGGCTGCCAGCAGCCCTGCGACCGGAAGCCCACCTTACCTCTGCGCCTTCTGCACCCCAGCCCGGACCTGGTGTCTCAGGAAGCCACATTGTCCGAGGCACGGCTCAAGTCGGTGGTCGTGGCCTCCAGCGAGATCCATGTGGAGGTGGAGCACACCAGCACTGCCAAGCCAGCGTTGACGGCCAGCGTAGGCAACGACAGCGAGCCCAACCTCATCGACTGCCTCATGGTCAGCCCTGCCTGCAGCACCATGAGCATCGAGCTGGGCCCCCAGGCTGACCGCACACTCGGCTGCTACGTGGAAATCCTCAAGCTGCTGTGAGTATCCCCTCTGCATGCCTGTCACCAGCAGGGTGGGGGAGGAGATTTGGCTTTGCCATCTGTATTCACTGATTCAAGGCAGGGAAGGGTGGGTATGCTGAGTGTGCACGTGTGTGAGCGTGCACACTTGAGTTGGGGAGTGTGTAAGCATAAGTGTGGGGGCACAGAGGCAGATGAGAGCCCACGTTTTGGGTGTATGTGTACATGTATCCAGGAGTCTGGGCACATGTGTAGGTATATACACAAGCATACATGTGTGCATGAGTTTGAGAATGTGGGTGTGAGTATGTGTGTAAGCACACAGGGGCCCAGCTATGTCAATGAGTATGTGAACCTCTGCACATTGTGTAGGGTGTGGGCTCATTCTGAGTTTATGAATGACTTTATATGTGCATGTGGCTTTGAGTGTGTGATGTGACCGTGCATATGTGATTGCCTGAGCATATGTATACATGTGTGTAAGTGCACACGTGTGGATGTGTTTGAGCACTTGTGCAGGCTGCTTTTGTGTATGAATGGCTGTGGGTACCCATACACGTGTGGGTATGAGTGTTGTACACAAATGGTATAGTGTGTGTAAGCATGCCTTCAGCCAGTGAGTGTGTTTCTGTGTTGTGTACTTTGTGCATGCTGTGTGCACTCAGTGAGGTTGTCTGTATACAGATGTCTATTTTGGTGTGTGGTTATGTGTGAACATTTTTGTTGTGTGTGCCTGTGGGAGTCCTTTGTAAAGGGCATATCTTTGGGCACAGCAGCCCCCTGGCCTGTGCTGAGGACCAGGCCCTCCACTTTCCCTCACGAGATCTCCAGTGCGCAGGGAGGGAGGCACGTGTGGATCAGCCCCTTGTGGGCCTGGCTGGTGGGGAAAACTCTGAGAAGGAGCCAGGAGACCCAGTCTACTCTGGGTGGTGGCACTTCTGAGATGGATCCTTTGGGCCTATCCGTACCCCTCCCTGAGCCTCCATGTGTGACTCTAGAATGGGAGGGGGCCTTAATCTTTGACCCCCATGAGGCTGTCCAGTTCTGCTATTCACGCTTGTATCACCCAGACTTATCTCAAGCTCACATACACCTGGTTCCTAGAGCCCCAGGTGGAGGGTCCTGTGCTGAGCTCTGTGGTTCCCTCGGCCAGCTTGGTCCGCAGAGCCCAGCAGCTGTCTCCCCTGCCCACTCCCATGAGTCCTGTCCTTCAGAACAGAGCTCAGCCACACTCTTAGGACTGAGTCCAACAGTTGACATTGCCAGGTACAGTCGATGGTAGATGATGGACTCCTCAGAGGGATCGAGGTACAATGGAGTGATCACACCTAACTGACATATAGCACCTGTCTGAAGGCTGGGCACCAGGACCTCTCGATCTCGGGGGAGGCCTGGCTCCCAGTGCTTGTTATTGTTACTGGGGTTTTACTGAGTCTCTTTGTCTTTGTTGTACGCTGTGCAAATTTGTTCTGTCTCAGTCAAGAATGTGTTTCTACCTGGAATGCACTCAAGAGTGCAAAGGGGTGGAGGCAGCCTGCCATTGCCAGGTGAGCTGGTGAATTGGTCTGGGTGGTGCCTAGGGCTACCCCACTCTGTAAAGGCAGGGCCTGTGCGCGCACGCACACACACACACACACCACACGCAGTGGGTTCCTGTGCTTTGAAAGGAGAATCTGCATGCAACATCCTAAACACTTCCTCTGTCCTTGCTTTAGCCCCCAAGAGGTGCCCCACGAGCAGCACGGGGAGAACAGAGCCAGAGGGGAGGCAACAGGAAATTAAGAAAATTACACAGACACACACACACACAGACATAACAGATAGCAAAGCTGGGACCGGGTGGTTCCCTATGCTCTGATGGAGGCACAGAGACCCTTCAGGGATATATATTTATTTTATATCCCAAGAACAACAGAACTTAAAACTTCTTAATTGTGAAACAATGTTGCCGACACCCCTCCTTTCATCCTGTTTACATTCCTCTGCCCCGCAGGCCATGTTGCTTTCCTCCTTCCCCTTAGCCAGCCAGAAACCTCATCCTGAGCAGTGTCCTTGTTCACCAAGTTCCGGGCAGCCCCATAAGACCCCTGAACCTCGGATTCCAAGTACGTAGGTAGCCTTGCTAAACCCATTTTCTCTCAATAGACCTGGCCTCTGGCTCAAACGCTGCCCACAAAGACGAGATGAGGAGGCTTCCTAGGGGCTCACTTAGAGCCTGCCCATGGTTCTAACAGCAGAGGCCCCCTAGGGGCACGCCTGCATTTAGCAACACCTCCACCACTCCACCCCTGTGCCCATTCCCCTCCCTCATCCCAAGTAAATTCCCAATTCTACTCTAAGAACTTCTCTGAGAATACACCCAAGGGATCCCCATTTTCTCCCAGGAGTGGCGGTCAGCCCTCTGAGAGATGGGCCGGCCGTGGCCCTCCTCTCCTCCTTGCCCTGGTAGAGGCAGGACCCACAGGCCAGAGGCAGCCCTGCTCTCTGGCTGTCTTTCGCAAACACCTGGAACGCTCAGGCCTTCTGCCGGCTTGGGCCCTGACTCATATTTCTCATTAAGCACTAAGGGTTTTGAGTTTCATCATACAGTTCTCACACATTTTTTTTCCTTCTTCACAAACATGCTCATGAATGAGAACTCTGTTCTTCCTGATCTGCTTCCAGACCTCCTGCCCTGCCCGCATCACCCAGCTGCCAGGGCATGGTGGGGGTCAGAGGCCCGGTCAGATGCTGCCCCTGGGAGCTGGGGGTGTTCTGACCGATGCTCAGAGCAGCACCGCACACCTTGCTCGGAGGTCTCCATGAAGCAGGGTTTATACTTCTGGAAGCCTCTTTTACCTTGGGGGAGCTCAAAACACAATTTGGGTCTGATAACTTCTTTTCCCATCAGCTTCCCTTTTCCAGCTCTCCTGACTGTGTTCGTCACTGGCCCACTGGAGGCCCTAAGACATGTTGGGTCCCCAAAACCCCAGCAGCTCAAACTGTTCTAATGGGTGATACGTAGGAAAAAGCAAAGGTTCAGAGACAGACTGCTAGGTTCAGGCTGCCACAGATACCAGGATTAGCTTGTGACCTTGGGCGAGTTACTTGTCTTCTCTAAGTCATAGTCACCTGTGGCCATTAGAGTGAGATGGGGGGGCATGGCTCTGAGCACCTTGCAGGTGTGGGCACCAGGCACATGGGTGTTACCACACTTACTGATTACAACTGTTCCCTCTATTTTAAGACACTGTTGAGAGTAAAATGCATTGTTGATTTAATAACAACACTTCAGGGGGGAAACACAATATGCCATTCAAAGCACCCTCTGACGGCAAAAAGCATGCACATGTCTGGGAATTTCGGAAATGCAGCCGTGTGACAGTCTGCTATGTGATTGCGTGCAGCATTCTTCGCTCCTCTTGCCCTCAGTTTCCTTATCTGTAAAATGGGTGTCTTTCTTGGAGGGCAGTGAGAATTTAGTGACGTAGGACCTTTCCAGGCTGGTCCACTGCTGTTATCAATAGGACTGATCCCTGGATAAGAGTCACGTGTCAAGAATGAAACTGTAGAGGCTCTAATGTGGAATTTCAGGGTCTGAAGAGGGCACGGTGTGGGGCCACGGAAGCCAGGCTTAGCGCCTTGGCCTGGCTTGCCAACCCTGTTCCTCAGAACAGGCACTGCCCACCCCACAGCTGGGAGCCCTGAAAAGCCCAGGTCCCTGATTAGTGGGTTCCCATAGGAAGGCCCACACGTCGTTAAGAGTTTTAACACCTCTGAGAAGGAATGTAAGCCACAAAAAGTTCCCTGGAGACCCTTGAAAGGGAATACTATTCCCAGCACAGGTCAAGGTTGATGCTGACAACATCACCCTGTGAGGCCCCGACTGGGTGGTCCATCTGATGGAAAGAACATGGACTCGGGAACTGGACAGAGCAGGTCAGGGTCTGTAGTAGTTTGGATTGGGGCTTTTAACCTGCTGGGCACCGTGTGTGATTCGTGCCCTCTTTCATCTGTCTATTTACGCATTCCTTTATCAAACGTTTACTCTGCACTGGACTCGGCCAGGCTCTGGGCTAAATGCCGGGGTCCCAACTGATACCCTGCTCTCAGTCCCTCTGAATCTCAGCATCAGCTGCTAAAAGCACTGACATTACCCGCCCGGTGGGACAGAGTGTGGGAAGCTGCTGGCACACGTGAGACCACAGGCGAGGGGACACGCTTCTGTCCAGAAAGAGAAAAGAGCAGTCCTTGTGAGGGAGAGGTGGGCACAGCCACTCCTTTCTGATCGTGTCCCATCTGGCCACCTGCTATTTTTGTAAGCACCTGGATTTTAAGAGGCCTGATGGGCTGAAGATCAGATGGGAGGTGCTTCTGCCCTTGGAGGCCTTTAGGGAAAAGGGACGTGGGCTTAGCCTAATGACTAGGAAGCGCTGGCAGGAGACATGGGAAACGTCATCTGTTGCTTGGGACAGTCCTACTCAGTAAAGAACCACCACAGCCAGATGCTGCAGCTCTGCTGAGAAGAAACACCAGGAGTTTGGTGCAGGGAAGGGGAATTGGTTGGTGGGGAGTGGTGCTGGGAACCCTGTCAGACAGAGAATGGCTGAAATAACCTCCAGCAGGCTGAGAGATGGAGAGGGAGGCTGGAAGGGATGGTGGGGCAGGGCCCAGCTCCTGAGCATGGCTGGACAATCTGACGAGGCGCTGGGGTGAGGTGCACCGGACCCCCATCAGCATTCTCTGTTCCTTTCCCGGTCCTCTGGCTACAGCCACCCCTGCTGCCAATCATTCCTCAAGGTCAGCTCTCCCTCCACGGCCACTGTCTTCCCAGTGGGACTCGGGGTCGGGAGCTGGGTGCCTGGATGGGTGTGGGTGGAAGGACCATCTGCTCGATTGAACACGCTGGTTTGGGAGTCGGCCAGACAGAGTGGGGTCCCAGCTCCATCCCCAGCATGCATGTGATTTTACGATTTTGGACCACGACTCCACCTCTCTGGGCCATGGTTTCCCAGCTATGAAATAAGGATAATGATCCCCCTGGATGCATTCTGGTTCTCAGGGCTGCCTTGATATTAAATAAATGAGTATGCCATGGCGCCTGCATTCGTCACAGTACCTGGCACCCAGTGGTCTCGTGGCAAGGACAGGTGCTCTTATCTCCACCATTAACATCTTCGTGTGTGGGCTGCCGGCAAGGGTTTTAGATGATACCTGCAGAGCAGTGTACGTCATAACTCATATGTGTACGTGTATATTTATTCAAATTTCTTTGGAAATTTTCACATGCAAATTCCTGGGGTGCAAGGTCACTCTGAAGAAACCAGGAGCTCCCTGGAGCATTAGAGGCCAGTGGATTCGCTCTGTAGCCCTGGAAGTTCCTTGATGGGATGAGAGGACAGGTAGAGAAGGAGGATTTGCCTAGAGCAGGCTCTGTGGGTCCCTGAGTGTGAGCAGCACGGCCCACCCCACAGTAGGGGCCCTGAAAGATCCGGGTCTCTGATTAGTGGGTTCCCACAGGAAGGTCCCCAGCCTCAGAGAAAATGGCTACTCCTTTCTCACCTTGGATTTTAGTTCCTGGACCAGCTGGTTTGCCTTTTGAGGGAGCAGTTATTTCTAAATGTGTGTGCATGGCAGGAGCAAAGCAGAATGAAATGTGTCCCCAACACACTCTTCTTGTACCCAGGCCTTTCTGAGCATCAAGAGCTGTACTAGGCACCTCACTTGTGGTCTTCTGGAAAGGTCAGTGGATTTCCCATTGGTCTCCCTGGCCTCGCTCTCTCCTCAGCTCACTCCCACTCCCTAAACTGCAGGAGCTCCTTTGAGGACCCATGACCCCACTCCAGGAACCACCATATTGTGTGCCCTGTGCTATGGCCCCAAGAGAGCTGGGGTTCCAGTTGGGCTCTGTATGCACACAGCTGTCACGGTGAGGCCAGTGTGCTGGGGACTTCTGGCTTCTCAGAGGCTCACACAGCCTACCTGCCCTCAGGCTATGGTATCAGCTCCTGTCCCACTAGGCTGCACCAAAGATCCCGTGAATCAAGAAGAAATGATGTGCTGGAAAGAAGCATCTTGTCCACCATTCCACTGAGTGTGTATTGTGTCTCTCCCAGGCCAAGGTGGCCGACCCAAGCCCTCAGAACTTCCTCCCCCTTTTCCCATGTCTAACCCCGCACCTGCCCAGTCAGTGCCTGGTGTTACACACCCACCGCCTAGCAAGAGAAACAGGTTCTCGGGCATCTGGGGTCTAAACCACTCATGCTTACAGAGCTCATGCAAGGCCACTTTCTCCACTCATTAACTCTGTGACCTTTGGCAGGTGTCCTGACCTCTCTGGGCCTCCATTTTTCATCGTACATGGAGAGTCTAGAGCCGGCCTGACCCCCTGCAGGATTAAGTATTTGGTGCTTGAAACTTGAAGCTTGTTGGAGGTCCTCAGGTTGCTTAAGCCATCATCATCTGCTCTCCCTTTCATCGCTGAGCCCTAGGAAGGCGATCTTCTCTCCTTCCTGAAGTTGGGTCGTCAGGCCTCTCATAGACAGGCCTACTACTCTCCCTCCCATCCCAGGCCAGCCTGGCCTGCTGTCCCTGAGGCTGGTGCTGCTCTGCCCATGACAGGTGCTCTGCTGACCACAAGGTTCCCTTTCCTCGTCCCTGGAGGCACCTACCCTCTCAGCCTCTTCCCAACACACCCACCACACACCCCCAAACTGGTCAGACTGGACATTTGGAGCAGTGCCAGGAGTCAACCACTGACTTGAGGCTGGGCTGGGCTCAGTCAGTCCTATGTGAGCCGCCATGATGGAGCCGATGGGAGGCAGAGTTCTAGGATGGACCTTGGGTCTCCCTGCTGTCAGCCACCCATGTGTGGCATAGAGCACGTGCCCGTCCTTGGGGTCTGGGGTCCAGTGACCTGGCTATGAATCCTTGTTCCGTGCTTTCTAGCTGCCACAACTCAGATGAGTCGCTGAGGTGCTTGGGGTCTTGCTCTTTCTCTCACCTGTAAAGCAGGTGTGATTGTCTCTCATCCTTGAGTATGTTTTCTAACAATTAAGTAATTGCATGGTCTACTAAATGCTTAGTAAACCTCAGCCAGTAGCACTGTAGAACTTGGCTGAGGCCACAAGGCTTTTTCTGGGAGTTCTGTGTGTCCTGCATTTGATTCATTCCTCAGAACCCTCCAGGGTGTGAGCTGTACTCTGAAAACTGTCACTTTATCACCATGTATGTGGAGGGAAGCGAGGTGGGAAAGCTCTCACCATGGTTTACCTGTCTAAACCATGCATTGTTGATAGGACAGATACTAACCCTGAGGATGAAAAGGTCTTGCGTTTTTTTGGTATAAAACATAGATAGACGTACAGCTTATAAACACGTACAGTGTATTGGGAGAACAATTAGAAAAAATGTAAAGAACGCTCTTGGGGCAGGAAGCGGAAGGGCACCAGATGATGGGAAAAACAGGCGGAGAAACACTGAATTCTAAACATCTAGGCATCCTGGGGCAACAGCCAGGAGTCAGGTGTGTATTAACTGGGACGTGTGACTGCCCCCGTGCCTGCGAAGGCCCATCTGTCCTCAGGCTGAGGTGTTGCCGTGCCCTGCACGCTCTTTCGCCTTCTGGTGACCCTGCTTACTTGGGGCGGGATGGCTAGCAGTAGGCAGAGGAAGTCCCTTCTTTAGGAAGCTATGTTGGTGGGAGGGGGAAGCAGCCCTGCTGGCTCCACTGCGGCCTCCAGAAGCTGTTGCTCCTCTTGTGACCTCGTGGTGGCACAGCTCTGCAGTCACCTCGAGGCCATTTTCTTGACCTCCTCGCCTGTAATGTGGACTCATGTTGGTGGTTGGGCCAGTTCCGTGAGCGAGCAGGTCCTGACCCACAGTGGGTGCTCAGCAGAGTTGCAGCTGTCATTATCCTTATGCTAATGTTGACCCTGTTATCACTCAAATGGACTGTGACCCTCCTGTGCCTGGTCTCACCTGAGATCTCAGCTGCAGTCTCAGGTGGGCGAGAGCCACAGGTCTGGCATCAGACAAGCCTGGATTTGATCTCTCATCAGCCATTGCTGTTACCTTGAACAGTTAGCTTCTCTGAGCCTTGGTGTCCTCATCTGTTAAGTGAAGCTAATCATTATTATCATCATCATCATATATATAATAATACATTAATTACATAAACATGTAAAATACTAATCATCATCCTTATTGTGAAGAGTAAGTAAACAGAGGGAAAGCTCTTGGTGTGATGCAGTGCATGTACAACATATTGACAAAATTGTATGCTATTTTATTATTATTATTATTATTATTATTATTACCACCATTGGTGTTATTACTGTTATTAGCAGTGACTATAAGAAAAAAAAGCTATTATCTGGACATGACTAGAATTATCTGATAAATCAGGAGGGTTGACCCAAACTGCAAATAAACAGCCTGTAATTTTTATTTTTAATGAATCAGTCTATACGTTTGCAACTCAAATCGGAGACTGACTTTGCGTTCCCAACCTAAGCCCCTGTGTTAGCTCAGACTTCCACGACAAAAATTACACAGACAGAGTGGCTCACACAACCGAAGCTTCTTTTCTCAGAGTTCTGGATGCTGAAACTCAGACTGAGGTGCAGTCAGGGTTGGTTTCTTCTTAGGCCTCTCTCCTTGGCTTGTAGAAGGGCATCTTCACCCTGTGTTCTCACATGGTCTTTCATCTGTGTGTCTGTCCTAATCTCCTCTTATAAGGACAACAGTCACATTGGATTAGGGTCTACCTGATGACCTCATTGTACCTAAGCCATCTCTTTAAAGGCCCTGTCTCAAAATACAGTTACATTCTGAGGTCCTGGGGGTTAGGACTTCAACATATGAATTTGGTGGGGGAACCTTTCAGCCCATAACTCATAACCCCCTCCTCCCCTAAAGTTCAAAGGATGGCAGGAACAGTGATTCAGTGGCCTGGGTTCAGAGGCCAGGAAGGATGAGGCTCCTGGGAGCCAGATGACCAGCCCCTTCAGTTGCCATAAGGAAGTTTCTAGACAGGTTCTAGGTTCTGTCTGTTTGGCCTCATAGCCACACTGTGAACAGCGGCAGAAGCTGAGGTGGTTAGAGCAGGGTTGGAGCCATGCGAGTCTCTAGCAGTCTCCGGCCCCATCTGTTGCCATCTGTGGCAGCATGCTATGAAACTTTTCCTTGTCCAGACCAATGCCTGACCATCACCCCTTCTCATTTTAGGTCAGACTACGATGACTGGAGACCGTCGCTGGCCAGCTTGCTTCAACCCATTCCATTCCCTAAAGAGTAAGTCCCACACATGACACTGACCTCTGAGAAAAATCTCAGTTGTCCACCGAGGCCACTGGGGCACCAGTCATGTCACCCTGGGCACACCACGAGCAACAGTGGGAGATGGAGATTTTGGTCCTCAGCTGTGTGACCCCTGGGGAGGTACACCCACCCCTCCCCTCCAAAAAACCTGAGCTGAGATTGCAAACAGAGCGTAAGCTAGAGATTTTTATCATGCATCAGATGGGAATAGGAATCCTGCCTCTACTTTCTCTGAGGCCATGGTAAAAATCGAAAGATAATGTATGTGGAATTGCTTTATGTGTTGTACAGCAATATGCTAGAAGGAAGCTCTCTTATAATGCCCATTAGGATTATTAGCTCATGCTCCACAGTGAGTTGGCCATAAATGGACCCTCCATCTCTCTCTTACCATCCCTTATCCCAATATTGAATTTAATCGCAGGAAAATAGGGAGAAAACTGCCTGGTGGATAATGGCCTGAGGAGAAGTTTTGTCTGAAGAACCAAGGTCTGAAATGCCTCCAGGTCTCTGTTTTGATGGATGTGAAAAAGCCAGGCCTCAGGAGGCAGCTGGGGCTCTCTCAGGAGCCGATTAACGAGCCTGTGTTTATGAAATGTGGCTCTCCGAGGGGGACATTACACTCAGTAATTGCCCCATTTGCTGGCTTGGCTGGTCCCTGGGGTTCCCGGGAGTTGAGACCAGAGAAATCTGACTCCTGAGAGCCGCTACCAGCTCCAAAAGCAGTGGCGTCATTGGCTGCAGCCACTGTCCCCATAGCCCTGGGGACACACTTGACAGTGGGCCCATGATGCAATTCGTTTGGAGAATCATTCCTGATTGCCACCCTGATGTACGGCCTTAATTAGTGCGGCCGCACCTTAATTGTGGAACAATTAACAACACACCTGGGTCCCTGGTGCCCACATGCAGACACACACTCACAAGCACCCCTGTTTATAGGTATGGGACCTGGGGGTGGTTTGGGGGCGTGGGGTTCAGTCTGTTCACTCATCAAAGGAAGCTTTTGTTTTGCATCATCAAGTAGGATCAAAATGTTGGTGTTTTGTTCTCAACTCCCTCTTCATTCTCCACATCAGACATGACACTTAGCCATCCCCAGGGGAGGACCTCGGGGTCACTGTGCTGTTTCAAAAGCTAACTGTACTTTCCCCTTTGTTTTTGTTGCAGAGCTCTCGCACATGAGAAGTTCACCAAGTGAGTATTTGGGCAATGCCCTCATTACCTTCTTCTGGTACGAATGTCCTCTGTTCTGAGGTCATCCCCAGTGGCCAGCCCTCCTTCCAGCCCATTCTCATGCCACGTGCATTCTGGGAGGCAGCAATGGCTCCTCTGAGAAGTTCCTCTGAAGCACATGTCCAAGCCCATCCAGGCAGTTCTTCATCCCACCAGCTTAGCCGGGCTCCTGCCCCTTCCTGCCCTATCCTCAGCCCCCTGCCCTGGTCCACCTGAGCCACAACCCTGGGAATGACTGCCCCCACCCCCTCTCTTTCAGGGAACTGAAGTATGTGATTCAGAGGTTCGCTGAAGACCCGAGACAAGAGGTAAGGCTACTCTTTTTCCTCACAGGCTCACTGTCAGGGCTCCAGCAGGACACATGTCAGCCTCTCGGACCCTTCTGTGGCTCTCTGTCAGAGCCTCCTTGTCACCCACAGACATTCAGAACAGTTTACAGAGCCTCCTTGCCTTGTGCATAAACACAGCCCCCGCTCAAGTGCCTGTGCCTGGCCCATGATGTCAGTGTTTTACTGTAAACTCAGGCTAACCAGAGGTGGTTTCCCACTGGCTGGCGGTTTCTCCTCAGATTGCAGGCCTTGATTTAAGGGGGATTGGGGGCTGGCACGGGCCTCCCAACCAGCTCTGAAACTGCATTGGCTCCTCTGTGATCTGCTGCTGTGAGAATTGCAGAGATCTGAGCTGGATTTCCCGGGCATGGTAGCCCAGGGCCTTCTTGAGCGACCTTTCTATCCCTCAAACAGCTGGGCTTCAGGGAGAAGGCAGCCTTCCACCTGGAGCCCGTGCGTATGAGCAAGGACACACAGTGGGCTGGGAACCCACCATAGCCGTTCTCCTCCCATTGCATCAGTACAACAACTTTATTAGGTACTCACCCTGTGTGAGGCACATGCTTTTCTCATTTAATCCTTACAACCCTAGGAGTAGGTTTTATTATTATCCCCATTTTACTGCAAAATTATCCTCCTTTTAGGGTAGGTAAAAAACTGAAGTTTCATTATATCCTCAAGGTCACACAAATTGGTACATGTCTGAGATAAGATTCGAATCCAGGGAATGTGGCTCCAGAGCCTGTGCAGTAACCAGCTCTGCAGCGTGAACACTGGGCCAGGCAGGGCTGCAGAGAACGCAGGATGCCGGCCCTGCCCTGAGGAGCTCAGGCCCCCTCCTCTGTGCACGTGGATTCTGGGTTGTGAAGGGGTCTGGCTCCGGGTGGGGCGAGGGAGCACCACCCAGGACACCACCCAGCAGAGTGGTAGGCTAAGGATGAGCAGAGCAGAGAGTGAGTTATTTTCGATAGAACCAGAATATATTCTCTTCAGGCCACACTGTAAACCTAGTTCTGGAAGGATCTAGTTCTAAAACACCATAATTCTAAACTCTGATTCCAAAAGCGATCCTCAGGTTGCAATGGGAACAAACAGAACCAGTGGATAGGGAGCTTTTAATGGTTGGTACCAGTGATGGTCCCCATTGTTATTAGGGTTCTCAGAATTCTCCTGGAAAGTGAGCCTTTATTTCAAACACAAACTTTGAAGTTGAAGGATAAAAGTGGTGCCAGCTGCTTTGCAGAGCAGAGAGGCCGAGCCAAGTGCTGGGAGGGAATTTCCAAGCGAGGGTACCATCCGGAGGCCCCGGGGGGTGGTGAGAGCAGAACCCCACTCCCAGCAGGCCCCTCACACCCCTCTCTCCTGTTGGCCAGAGTTGTTTTCTTATATATTCTTTGCTGTATTTGTTGAATACGGTTTCATGCTCTTGATTCCTTATTTCTTTGAAGTCGATAAGTTAACATTTGATATTCTTCCAACTCAGAGGAAATCAGAGCTCCACCGCCTGTGTTTTCTGTTTACTTGTGTGTGGGTTGTGATCAATTGAGTATCTATGAGCAGGTGGACTCTTGGCAGCAGATTGTCCTTCACTCCTGGAGGAAATGATGGGGCACTTCCCTCAGCTTCCTTATGAGAACCAGGAGGAGGAGGGGAAGCAAAAACTTTCTCTCTCTCTGTCTCTCTCTGTCTCTCTCTGTCTCTCTCTCTCTCTCCCCGCCTCTCCCCCTCTCTCCCCTTCTCCCCCTCCCCCCACCCCTCTCCCTGCAGTTATAGCGGTAGCTGGGGTGGACATGGAATTCCTCCCAAACATGCACACACATGTGCGTTTGCATACACGCACACCCATGCCCAGCCAGATTGACAGACAGAGCTCTGGGAAGGGGGATGAGAGCCACAGAGAAAGCTGTGTTTGGGGCGCTGAAATTCCCCTCACCCTGGGCAGAGACCCTTCTGGGAGAGGTGGAGAAACTCAGAAGGAGGTGCAGGTGGGACCTGCCAAGGGGGCAATGGTGTCCCAGTGAGAGAGCAAAAGAGATGAGCAGTACAGGGACCCAGCAAGGGGGCAGGTGCCCATGAAGGTCAAGCAGAAACTCTGTGAGGGAAGAAGGCAGACACCCTGGGAATGAGGGTCCGTAATGAGGGGAGCAGAAACCCAAAGAGTAGGTGGGGTAGAGGTTCAGAGAGACAATTAAGAGAACCAGAGAGAGAGGGACAGACCCAGGCAGACAAGAGAGAATAATACCCTGCACACCCCCAAAACAATGCAAGAGATGGGGGTGCTGAGCCTGAACAGTTGCTGCATCCTCCTTCTCTCCCTTGATTTGGCTACCGATTCAGGGTAACTAACCAAGCTTGGCCTGGCCCTTCATCCTGCAGAGCTAGTGGCTGATGGCTGGAGTCCCCCAGCTTATGAGTACCACAGTTTGTCCCCAAAGGCCTTCCCTGAAGTTTAGTGAAGGCTGGGGATGGGAGCGGGGTCGTGGGACTGAACCAAGGTAAACATGTTTCTCCCCCACGGGACCTGCCTGAGCCTTCCACATGTGTGTGTTGGTTACAGGTGACTGTTAGGGCTGAGCCTGGGAGGCCCTGACCCGTGTACCTTTTCCTCTGTGCAGGTCCACTCGTGCCTGCTGAGTGTGCGGGCTGGCAAGGACGGCTGGTTTCAGCTCTACAGCCCTGGAGGGGTGGCCTGCGATGATGACGGGGAGCTGTTCGCCAGCATGGTACGTGTGGCAGGGCCCCCTCAGCTAGAGCTGAGGACACTGAGGTCGCCTCTCCTGGCAATGAAAGACCTACCTCTAACCTCTGTGGCCAGCCCAGGAATTTCCAGGCTAAAATGACGCTGATGATGAAGATGGCAGTGATGACAACCACTGGGTGACTTTCTCACTTCTCACCTGAGTAGGCACCTAGCCAGGAGCTGGAAATTCTTTTCTCAGTCTCACTCAGCAACGTGAGGAGGTCACGCTGTTACCCCATTTTATAGACAAGGAGGCTGAGGGCCAAGGTGTTTCCTGCCCAGGCTCATGTGGTTAATCATAGTGGCAATGTTAAGTCCAAGGGCTGAGCACTTAATGTGCGCGGGGATTCTAGGAGGCACTGCAGGTCCAGCCGCTCACGTCATGCTTGCAGTGAGAAGCCAAGGTCAGGGTGATCGTGCCACCTCGGAGATGAGAGATGTGAGGTTGTCAGACCAATAACTGAACCCATGATGACGTCTGGCACTTGTTTTGGGTGGGGCACCTGTGTCAAACACCTCACATCTCTCTCAGTCTTCACAGCAACCCTTTCCCTTAACTGCATTCACTTTGAAACAGACCCAGAGAGGTACGGCGGCTTGCCTGAGGTCACACAGGCCTTCGGCCTCCTAGTCCCTCCCTGGACCCAGGCCCATGCTGTCCAGAGCTGGCCCCTCCTTTCCAGTGGCAGAGTGTCCATCTCCTGAAAGGAGCACAGGCCCCCTTCCCCCAGGACAGATGCTCCCTCCAGGTGGCCAGGCACCTCAGCGATCCCGCCCCTTTTCGAGCCTGAAAAGCAAGAGTCAGCCAGACCTGGTTCAGATCGCAGCTCTGCTACAAGCTAGCCCGATGGCCTTGGTCTGGTAACCTGCCTCTCTGGTCTGTAAAACAGGGAGCATAGTCCTGGCTTTTCAGGGTTACCGTGGTGATTGCTGTACTAATAGATGCAAGGAGCCCAGCCAGGGCCCAGCCCGCCCGGAAGTGACGGTTGTGGTTATCTCATCTCTGCTGGGCGGCCGTTCAGCATGGCTGGCAAGTGGCTCATAAAGCTCTCCACTGTGAACTTAGCAGCGATGTTTCTGCTGTGACGGCATATCCAGGTGCTGCCCCTGGAGACTTTCTTGAAAGGGACTTATTTTTAGGTCCTTTTCCTTACGTACTCGTTCTCCATTCCTCGCCTGCTGCCTGATGAGTCCCTTTTGAATGCCCTGTGCATCCTGGAAGTGCCAGCCCTGCCTGCACCACCTCTTTCACCTCTCCTGGGGGCTCCTCTGACGTCACAGCTTCACCATGGCAAGATCCAGTGGTTCCCCCCATCCCTCATGTGAGAGAGACTTCAGGGAGCTGGCAGCTTCCTTAAGATTACGTTGGTATGCCAATGTTGTTAACAATGGAGCGGAAAAAAATATACATGGGAAGGAAGGAAGCAAGCAGCCCCTGGGATGGCGACTTGTCATTTCCATGTCGATGCATGGCAAGGAAGAGGTCCCCTTGGTTAGGCTGCTGTTTCCAACCATGGATGGGAATTTGCCACTGTGTGAGGTCGGGGAGAGAGCAAACAAGGTGTTGGAGCCCCCAGCCCTTGGGCCCTGTCTCCAGATACACTGGAAATAAGCAGTTTTCTTAATGGTTGCCCCACATCTAACCCAGAATAGAGCAGAATTTGCCAGTTCTTGTACTTGTGGGGCAGGTGATCACTCAGAACACCTTCGGAGCTCACAGAGGGCTGTCGGAAGGGGAGGCAGAGCTCCACACCATTCCCTGTCCTGCGTGAGGCTGGGCCTGTGCACGCCCAATGAGCGCTACTTGGAAGTTTCTACCAGATTCCACAGTGCTGGGAAACCAGAGGGCTGAATATCAGCAGGGTCCCCAGGGGAGCAGGGAGGGGGCTTCTGTGGGGGTGGGGGACGGGAGGGCGTGCAGTAAGAGGTACACAACAGAAAATTTACTACCTTAGCCACTTCTAAGTACACAGCTCAGTGGCGCTAAATGTGTGCATGCTGTTCTGCAGTCATCACTGCCATCTGTCTACAGAACTTTTCCATCTTCCCAGACTAAAACTGTCCTCGCTAAACACTTAACCCCACCTCCAATCCAGTCCTGGCACCCGCCATTCTTTCTGTCTCTAAATCAGGCTGCTCCAGGCCCCTCACGTGAGAGGAACCCCACAGTATTTGTCCTTGTGTGGCTGGCTTACTTGGTACAACATCCTCGAGGTTCATCCACATGAGAACAGATGTCAGGGAGAGGCCTCTGGCTATCCTGGGGTGCTGGTGGTCGAGTCAGATCTGTGTCCAGATGGGGCATGGGATGGGCCCAATCAGCGCATTCTGGTTTCGCAAACCTTCCACACACGGAAAGCAGGTGCCACAGGCCACAGCCCTCCAGCGGTCACGTCCTTCACCTGGATCATCTCTCCTCCCAGGTGCACATCCTCATGGGCTCCTGTTACAAGACCAAAAAATTTCTGCTCTCCCTGGCGGAAAACAAGCTGGGACCCTGCATGCTCCTGGCTCTGAGGGGCAACCAGACCATGGTGGAGGTAAGGAGCTGGCCTGAGTCCCGAGTCCCTTGTCCCTGTTGATTGAGCACCGAGCCCAGAGCTTTGGCAGGATCTGGGGATACAGCAGCAGTGAGGCTGGTGCAGTCCCAGCTCTCTTGAGCTTAGCAAGCATGAGGCTTTTGTCAATTTATTAATTTCACTTATGATCTGTTATCCAAGGGCTCAGGGGAGACTTCTGTTCTGTTTGTCTATTGCTACGTAACAGATTACCCCAAATGGGGACTTCAAACCATAACACTCAATAATTTTGCTCATGGACCCTGGGGTAACCAGTGCTCATGGTGGGTCTCTCGTGGGTTTGCAATCAGATGGGGGCTGGGCCGGGCCACCTCCAAGGCTTCTTCACTCAACCAGCAGAGGCTGGAGCAGCTGGGGCACCCAGGCCTCTCCACACAGCAGCCTGGGATAGTAGCATACCCCCTCATGTCACCTCTCTCTGCTCCTCTGTCTCCCCACAAAGTCCCCAGAGCCACTGTTCTAACAAAGGCCAGCCAAAAGCCATATTGCTTTCTCTAACTTAGCCTCAGATGTTGGGCAGCATCAGTTCTGCCAATTCTGCCCATTAGAAGTCTGTCCCCAAGGCTAGCCTATAGTCAAGCGAACAGGAGACCTCACCTCTTAGTGGGAAGAGAGTCAAAGCACCAGAGCTTCCCTTGCAAATGGAGTTATGGTGAGACGTGAAGGACCGAGGAGAAGCTAGCAAGAGGCAGGACCAGAGCCTTTCAGGCTGTGGGGACCACACTTGCCAAGGCCCCACATTAGGAAGAGACTTCATGGGAATAGAGAAGGGAGTCCAGGATGCTAGAACATAGTGAGTCCTGGGGTGAGAGGCTCGGGACATGGGCTGATGTGTGTGAAGAGCCTACTAGGTGCCCGAAGGTCCTGCTGAGGAGCTTGGAGTTTATATGTTCCACGTGCTCATCCTGACTGCCTTGTGTGGGACTTACGGGGAGAGGGGTGAGCATGGGGTGGTGGTTTAAGGGCCTGGCCAGGCAGGCTCTCCTAGGAGAGTGAGAAGTCACAGGAAAGGGGGTCCCTGGCAGGAGAGTGTGTGTATGCAGCTGCCTGAGGCCTCCAGGAGGCAGCTCAGTACACATGTTCCCCAAGCTCCAGTTCAGTTCGGAGAGCATATCTGAGCAGGCACCTGGGGGCAGAACCAGGGACAGAAAGATGTATCTTATCTTTGGGCCTGGTGTGTACTGCTCCTACATGAACTTACCAAGAGCCTGCTGTGCGTTCAGCAGGGCATACCTGAACATTCCCATTGTACAGATGGAAAGCTGAGGTAGATGATCTGCCTGATTTCACACAGCCAGAAATGTGGACGTGGGGGTTCAGGGTCCACGGGGCATGTGGGGCTGTTGGGATGGGCTGTTTGGCCCTCTGCCCCTTCAAGGAGAAGCCCCACCTTAGAGTCACAGTGCATGGTGACACACCTCCTGCTCCCGACAGATTCTGTGCTTGATGCTGGAATACAACATCATCGACAACAATGACACCCAGCTGCAGATCATCTCAACCCTGGAGAGCACCGGCGTAGGGAAGCGCATGTACGAGCAGCTGTGCGACCGGCAGCGGGAGCTGAAGGAGCTGGTAAGCCCACAGCCAGGCTGGCCAGAGAGCACAGCGTGGGTGCAGCGGGACGGACCCCAGGGACCACTGCCCCTGTGGGGCCCTCTAGCTCCTAGAATTCCCCTCTAGACCCAACGAGATGAAGATAAGCATCTGCCACTTTGCAGATCGTCAGAGAGAGAGGTCAGATCCTGGCTAGGACTGAATCCTGTTCCACCCTTAGAGCCATGCATGGCAGTCACTGTCTGTGTCCATGCTCTGCCCACAGCCCATTTCAGTGCATGGGCTTCACCTCCAAATGCCAGAACCTGCACTTCTTGGCCAGAGGGCTTTCTTTGTCCACACACATGTGCAGCAGGAAGAGTGGTAGGGAATTCACAGCCCCTCGTCTCCTGGAGCAGCCCTCAGCCAGTGACTATTGGGAGAGGGTGTCTGAGCACTCCAGCTCCCATCGCTCTGACATAAAACTTTTCCATTTCCCAGGGGTCCCCAGGGGTAGCTGCATTGATAACATCCACTTCTAACAGTGGCCTTCAGTCTCACTTTGCCATTCTCCTGCTGGTGATTCTTGGGATCACCTCTTGAATAAATCACCCATGCTTAAACCTTGTCTTGGGGTCGTCCCCTGAGATCAGGACCACCACATTGCCTCCTACCACCAAGAAATAAAAATGGCACTGCGAGTAGTGTTGATAGAGGTGGGGGTGGCAGAGGGAAGCTCAGGGGAAAGAATGGGTCTTAATCAGCCCCGTTTCTGTTGCAGCAAAGGAAAGGCGGGCCCACCAGGCTAACACTGCCCTCCAAGTCCACAGTGAGTTGGTTTTGTTCTCTCTGCGGGGACAGGTGAAGGGGAGAAGGTGGGTTGGTCCTCTCTGCTGGGGAATGGCAGACAGTGTTGAAGGTGATGGGGGGAGGTGAACAAGGACCCTGTAGTACTTAACAGGCCAGCCTTTCTTAGATAAATCTGGGTTGTAGGAAACCAAACATGAAAAAGATTCTTGTTAATATTAATGTTATCAGTTATTATCAATAATAGTGGTTAATAATAGCTAATATACATTGAACATTTATGTTATTAGTTCATTTTATCCTCAGACAACTCTATAAGGTTGGTGCCTCTTACCACCCCCATTTTGCAAGAGAGCTTAATTCCCTGTTCCTCCTGGCCCACTATCCTTAGCACATGGTCCAAAAATGGCTGCTTAAGCTCCAGCCATCAGGAAGAAGGAAGAGGCAAAGATGAACATGACCCTTCCCTTTAAGGACCTTCATGGAAGTTCCACTTGACACATACACTTATCTACCATTGTCCACATTTGGCACATGGCCACACCTAGCTGAGAAATCAGCCTTCATTCAGGGCAGCCAGGTTAAACTCAAGAATTCTATCTAAGATGGAAGGAAGAATGGGTGTTACCCTCAACCACTTCATAGCTAGAGCTCACATATTCATCGACCCCCACAGTCCTGAGAATTGGGTAGGGGGTGGGCCTCAGTGTTTGAATGTCGGAAATGGGCACAGGCTGCTGCCTGGGAAGTGAGGTATGTCTTTAGATACACACACGCACACATGCACGTGCCTGTGCCTGCGCCTGTGGGAGAGACGTGGCCTCGGAACACCCCAGTTGGTGACTCAGGGTGTGAGTCACAGGACTGAAGGCTTTCTCCTCCTCTTAACAGCCCCCACCCATGGGGACAGCCCCTCCCTCCCTGACAGCCGCCTTGACCCAACCCACCAAGTCATGCCGTCACCTCAGCTCCTAGGGATTTGGTACCCCCACTAGCTCCCTGTGGGACAAGGGAAAGGCAGTGGCAAGAAGGGGTAGGAAGGCTCAGGGTCCTGGGGAGCTCTTGGAAGCCCCAGACAGCCCTATGACCCCACCTGCCAATCTGTTTGCAGGATGCAGACTTGGCTCGTTTGCTGAGCTCTGGCTCCTTCGGAAACCTGGAGAACCTCAGTTTGGCCTTCACCAATGTAACCAGTGCCTGCGCTGAGCACCTCATCAAACTGCCTTCTCTTAAGCAGCTGAACCTGTGGTCCACTCAGGTACACACTACACACCCTGCGCTCTGCCCCATGTCCCCTGTACCTTCCTCCACATACCCTACCCACTCCTCCCTGCTCCCTACACTCACTTCCCTGCACCCTGCTTCATGCTCACCTGCACCCTCCTCCATGGCTTTCTGCCCTGAGCCCCCAGGGACCAGTCACTTGATTACCTAACACGCCCACTCCCTGGCTCAGCACCCACTTACTGGAGGCCAGAGGAGGCATGGGACCCTGTGAAGCCCAGGGCAGGGACATGCCAGGTTAAGTCTTGGAGGCACTGAGGCAGAGCTGCAGGTGGCTGTGGGCCTCTCCACTGTAATAATGAGCACAGCACGCCAATGCTTGTTGCACATGCTCAGTATTGATCGAACTGTAAAGCATTTAGATCAACTCATGTGGTCTCCACTCTACACCTGTGAAGTGTAGGCATCGCCATTGCCTGCATTGTACAGAAGAGAAGCCAGGCGTTCCCCTCCTTACTCTGTCCCCCTGTCCTACCCAGGGAAAGGCCACCTCAGCTTCCACTCAGGCCTCCTTGAGAGATGCCAAAACTGACTTACAGGGAGGGCACCCATGTCCCTCCAGCAGAAGCTGAATAGGAAGCCAGGTCAGGAAAGGCATTTGAATCTTTGGAGAGAAGTGAAAGCAGCCCATTACCCCGAGGCTGGGAGGGCCGGGCCATGGGCCTTGAAGCCAAGCTCTATTCCCATCCCCTTCTTCCACTACTGCCCCAGTCTTGGGGTCATTGCCTCGGGTGCCTTTAGGGGTCAGAGTCTGTCTCCAGGACTGAGAGGTTCTGTGCCCACAGTTTGGAGACGCCGGCCTGCGCCTCCTGTCGGAACACCTCACCATGCTCCAGGTGCTGAACCTGTGCGAGACGCCTGTCACCGATGCTGGCCTGCTGGCCCTCAGCTGTAAGTAATGAAGGGGTTGCTGGGGCAGTGAGGGCCCACTTCATTCATTCATTCATTCATTCATTCATTCATTGACACTGCACTGTGCCCTGTAGTGGGACGTATTCGGTTACTGAACAAGTGTTTATTGAGCATCTACTACGTGTCAGGCACAGTTCTAGACACTAGGAACAAAATGGGAAAATATCCCTACCCTCATGGAGCTTAAATTCTAGAGGAAAAAGAAAAAATGAGTAAGCCCAGCCCATACTCTCCTGATACTGTCACAGACCCTGAAGGACCAAGTTCCAGGATAGTGTTCCAGGACATTGCTGCTGGGCTCCCCTAACTACCTGAGCCATCACCTGGGAGCTGATTAGAAAGGCGAATTCTCGGGCCCGGCCTCAGATCTGCTGGCTCAGAAGCTGTGTTTTTTAAATTGCCTGGGTGATTCCTGGCACATTAAAGTTTGAGAAGCGCTGCCCTAGGAGGAGCCACACAGTGTCACTCAAGGAATCTCGAAATGACAATTTCCAGACCCAGCCCTAATCTACTGGAGGAAAATCATGGGTGATGTTGGTCCTGGGATTCTGCACTTCCCATTTCAGACCCATTGGTTTAGGTGAGGGCCCCATGCCTCAGCTGGGAGAAATCAAGGAAGGCTTCCCAGGGAGGTGATCGGATCTGGGTGTGAATGGCAGATAGTCAGGAGTTAGCCAAGGGAGAGACATGCTGGGCAGTGGCCACGACTCCTACAAGGTTGTGGGCAAATTTGGGATGGCTTGAGAGGGAGACAGGTGACAGGGTTAATGGAAGGCAGAGAGGATCAGGTGTGAAGCCACTTCTCTGCAGGTGGTACTGTCATTGCCATCATACAGTGTGGATGGGGGCCCTGGATTACGGTGCAGATTCCTGGGCCCCACCCAGGTCCTTGCTCGGCATTTCTGGGAGTAGGATAGGACATTCACATCTGACAAGCTCCCTGTACAACTCTTGACACAAACCAAAGTTTGAGTCCTGCTTGTGAGAAGCCGAGGGTTCGAGTCAGCTTCTGGGGTTCCCCTGTGGGGGAGGGCCATGCCTGTTCCATTGGGGCTGGTCTGGGGTGTGGCACTCGAGCTCTGGGGCCATCTGGTCCAGGCAGTGGAGGAACACGACAGAGGGACCAGAATAGATGGAGGCTCAAGAGGGCAGGGAGAGAACATGGGCCCAATTCAGACCAGAATGTGCCTGAGACAGACTTTCTGTACTGAGTGGCCCCCTGGCTGTGCCTCCACCTCCTCATCTCCTTAATAGGGACCTTGGCATCTGCACACAGCCCCCCCAGCTAGACCTTCTCATACCTGCAGCTGCCCCTTGTCGGATCTCACTGGCCTAATGACTCTGTCTGTCCTTGTATAGCCATGAAGAGTCTCTGCAGTTTAAACATGAACAGCACCAAGCTGTCAGCTGACACCTATGAAGATCTGAAGGTAACTCATTCATTTATTCATTCATTCATTCGTTCCTCCTTCCCTCCCCTCAGCATCTAGAATAGATACTGGCACTTTGTGCTCTTGAGCTTGTTCACCAGGAAACGCTGTTACACCAGATAAGCCGATAAAGAAAAGAATGGCAGGTTAAAAAGAGTGATAAAGAAGAAGCCAGCAGGAATGGTTGGATTGGAAGTAGGGGGGCCTGTCTGGAGTGGGACGATCAAGAATGGCTTCTTTCAAGTTAAGACCGCATATGCTGAGACAAGAGATAATAAGCCAAGGGTCCACAGGGCAAAAGGAAGAGATAGCACAAAGGTCCTGAGGCAGGAGGAGTCGCAAGAACTGACTTTGTAGCAAATGTGACCTGAAAGTGAGCAAGTAGGCCAGGGCAGACCGGACCAGCCCTCACAGGTCACGGAAGGAGTATCATCTAAGTTCAATAGAAAGCTTTGGAGGCTCTGGGCAGGGTAGTGAGTTATGCTTACAAAAGCTTATTCTGGCCATTACATGGGAACTAGATTTGTTTAAGGTGGAACAGAAACAGGAAGAATGTTTACAGGGCTGGTACAGTCACACGGGAGGGCCCAGACTGGCAACCTGGGCTGGGTCGACAAGATAAAACAGGGGAAAGAAAGAGGGTCTGAGTGGTGGAAGGTGGGGTACATTTTGTTTGTTAAAACGCATGTCTTGTGGGGTGGGGGTCAGAGGGGCTGGGCCTTGAGTAGCCTCCTGTCACCCTGTTGGTAGCTTGGGCTCAGTACCAGCTGCCCCAGACACAGCGGGCAGGGCCGCTGACAGCCAGCACACTGGGAGGGAAGGGCTGGGCCAGGAGGCACAGATGGGCCCCGGGTGCTCCGGCACCTGTGCACCCTGGAAGCTGCCCGAAGGGGATCCTCTGGCAGCTCTCTGCCAAGGCCCACACTGCACAGGGCCTCCCCTGTCAGCTCCCTCCTCCGGCTCAGCCGAGCCTGCAGCCCAGGGCTTGCTCACTGGCCAAGCTGCCAAGACTCCCCCAGAGCACCAACTGTGTACCAGGCCCATGCTGGGGACAGGGACACTGCGCTGTGGCTGGCTAAGCCCTAGCCCCGAGGAAGTGCAGCTAACAGGCTCAGGGACCAGCAGGGGCAGAAGAGGCTTCACAAAAGGAGGTCTTAGGAAGTGAGTTTGCCAGGCAGGCCAGAAGCGAGAGCCATCCATAGGTCTGGAGGGGCATGAAGAGAGGGGTGATGGGGATGCAGAAAGAGTCCAGGCAGAACCAGCCTGGGAGCTCACCCACGGGGTTCAGACCTCAGCCTCACTCGGTCACTCGTAAGGAATGCTGACTCCAGGGGCCCCCAGACCTGTTGGATCCAGTGGACATTTGAAGTCCAGCCCCCAGGATTCCTGTGCACGAGAAAGCTGAAGAAGTGCTATTTTCAAGTGCCAACGGTCTAAACCAGTTTTTTTTGGCTTCCCTGAGCCACACTGGAAGAATCGTTTTGCGACACACTTAAAATACACTAATATTAACAATAGCTGATGAGCTAAGGGAAAGGTCACAAAAAAATCGCATAATGCTCCAAGAAAGTTTATGAATTTGTGTTGGGCTGCATTCAAAGCCGTCCTGGGCCGTACACATCCCGTGGGCCACAGGGTTGACAAGCTTGATCTAAACGATACCGAGACCTGGAAAGGAGCTGTAGTAAGCCGCTGTGAAGAAATCACTCGCGATTGGTGTTTTATTTTTGCACATTGGGGAGACGTGTGGTGCCAACTTGATGATACTGGCCAGTAACGCCCGTGTTGTGGAGACTCAGGGGAGACTGGAGGCCACCTGCTCGGGGGAGGCCATACCACGCACTGCCCAGTCCAGCCAGATCTTCTTTTTTTTTTTTTTTTTTTTTTTTTTGCTTTTTGGTATGTGGGTAGCTCCCTGACTGGGAATTGAACCCAGGCCACAGTGCTGACAGCGCCAGTGCCGAAGCCCTAAGCCACTACACCATCAGGGAACTCCTATAGATCTTCCTATTTTTCAGGAGAACCTGGAAACCTAGTTTCTTCTGTGCAGTCTCCTAATTTTGAACCATTGACTTAAATATTTTTTACAGTGCTGACTGTAGGCCCCCGTTTGTAACCTCTGCCTAGGCAGTGAGGAGCCATCGCGGGTCGTTGAGCAGAGGACAGACACAAGTAGGAAGTGTGTGTGTACACGTGCACACGCACGTTAGGAGATCGCACTGGCCAGTGCACAGGAAAGCTGGGAAGCGGGTGTGTAAAGGCAGGAGAGACCAGTCAGCAGCCGTTCTGAATGGTGCAGGCTTGTTAGGACAAAAACACCCAGCCGTTTATAAAAGAGAGAGCAGGAAGCTGCTGTGAGGAACAGCTGGTGGAACTGGGTGGTCACATGGATCTGGGATCTGATGTGGGGGAATCTGAGAGGGAAGACTCTCCTCTGACCCCCGCTACCTGCAACTTGCCGTGACCCTCCTTCATTCAGCTGCCCAATTTCTGAGCATGACGAGGATGTGAGCAATAGGACAAGGGAGACTAGTTCCCTTCCATAGGGCACATGACATTGTGTGGGACTGGGCGCGTAGGGCTTGCCATGCGTTGGTATTTAATCCCTAGCATCGTCCTGTAAGCTTGGGACTGGGCTCAGATTCGCTCCACGGATGAGGAAACTGAGCCCAGGAGGATGGGGACAGCGTCCAAGATCATGTGGCCAGCAGGTGATCCGAAGCCCTGCTGAGGTGGGGATCTAGAATCCCCAGCAGCCTGCTTTTATTAGCTGTCACCTGCTTTCTCTGGAGCTGGTGTTCTGTGTTCTCTCTGAAGTCACCCAGCTCTGAGCTCCAGGGGGCAGCAAGGTGGGGAGGGCACAGCCAGATTCTGGAAGCGACCGGATCCCTCTTGCTCCCTCACAGGCCAAGCTTCCCAACCTGAAGGAAGTGGACGTCCGCTACACGGAGGCCTGGTGAAGCTCCACTCGACAGGAAGGAGTTCGCAACCATAACACACAAGTCTTGACTAATAGCCGTAGAGCGGCCAGTCCTGGGGTCCCACCCCAGTGTCCTGGCTGTGAGATAGATGGGGGAGTCTTTCTGGGGGCAGAGGGCGCCGGGGGAGGGGGTGGGGAGGGGGTCCGTAAGCACGCCCAGACCCCGCCTAATTCTCTTAGCTTCGTAATTGGAACCTTGACCCGATCTAAAAACGGACTTTGTAGCAACCAGAGGAGCATCAGCGGGTCGGGGAGGGGGCGGGTGGGGGGCTGGGGAGGGGGGACCCTCTGTGGATTTTCTTTGCCTTTGTGTTTAATGCCGTGTGGGAAAAGTCAACTCCGATGTCACCATCACTTGACCCCGATGGGCCTCCAGGGCCTAGAAGGATGCTTTCTTCCTCAGGAGCTCCTGCTGAGAACTCGCCCTGCCATTGGGACCAGAAGGCCCAGTCCCATCATTGCACCCATCCTGTGTCCTCGCCATTGCTATGCAAAGTGATTCTTGTTGTACATAAGATTTAACTAATGCGCCTATTTAAGAAATGTTCACAAATTGCGGGTCTGGGACCTGCCTCTTATTTATGAAGTCTCTGACCTGCCCTCCCTCCCTCCCGCCCGCCCCTGGCGTGGAGTACTGTATAAACCAGTCGGCTGTCGGGGTAGTGGTAGTAGTATTGTTATTTTTTTAAAGGAAACAGACAAAAAAAAAACCTCCTTGGAAAATTAATTGATTTTTCGTAATGGATTCTGTATGCTAATGCTCTCTCCTCCCATCTGTCTGTCTGTCTGCCCACCTACCACTGTGCATTTCCCAGATGTCTCCAACTCTCTCACGGGATAGGGGTCAGGCTGGGGGAGGAGAAGTGGGGTCCCCACATTGTAGTCTTGCTCCTCCGAGGCCCCAGCTCTCTCTCTACCCCTTTTACACATTTGGAGGGGGGCTGCTAACCTGTCCCCCCATCCATCCCCAGAGGAGAGCTGTCCCCATCCCTCCCCTGGAGAACTGCCGTCTCCGGTGGCCTCTGCTGTCCTTGTCCCTGACTGAGACCTGTGGCCTCCCTGCCCTCCTGTGCTCCCTGTGGTCTCTTCATGCATGCCGCCTCCTTGCATGGTCTCTTGGGAGAAGAGAGAGACATCGCCTCCACCAGCCTGACTGCCCACCCCACCCCGATGAATGTGACCACTGCAGCACAGACACCCCTCCTGTCCCCACACCTGCCCCAACGACAAACCAACCTCCATTTCTTTTATAAACAGTCGGCTTTTTCTTAACAAGCCTTCACTGTACAGAACAGCCCCTTTACGGTCTACTTGGGGTCCCCTCTCTCCCAAGCTCCTTTTTCTGTTGGTTTAGCACAAATACTCCCCATCCATCACCTCCAGACCTAACCCCCAGTCAATGTAATTGTTTTATATATATATTTAATCTTATTCAATGGAAACCATGCTTTTGTCGTTTTATACTTTGCTAGGTAGACTTTATTACCCCCCGACTATGCCCTCATTTTTTTAAAAAAGGAAAAAAAAAGAAATTGGGTTTCAGTCTTAATTCATTTTACGTGCCAGGTTTTATTTCGTGTGTGTGTGAGTGTTCCGTTTTGTGTTTTGTTTTTGTTGTTGTTGTTGTTTTCTGTTGTTTGGTTTTATTCTCTCCCCTCCGGTCCCATACTTTACAGCACTCTGGTGCAGGAAGAAGCAGAAGCAAAAAAATTTTAAAAAAGGAAAAAAAAAAAAAGATGAACCAAGACATGCCACCTTTTCCCTTCGCACTGTTGCTTTTCCTGATGGTTATACTACTGTCACGTAGCTGTGTTCAGAGATGTGAAATACTTTCAGGCAAAAATAAACTGTAAGTGACTCATTGACATCTGACCTTTCTATATGGCTTCCAGGGGACCTTTTGGGGGGACAGGGAGGGGTTAAGACTTAGGCTGAGAGTCGGGGGCTCACGGCAGACCCTGGACACCCCTTCCTGAGTGTCCAGAGCTATCATCCTCGACACTGTTGACATCTGGGACCAGGTCTTCCTTTCTGGTGGAGCATTGTGTGCATCATAGGATGTGGAGCAGCACCCCAACCTCGACCCACTAGATGCTGGTAGCACCCGTCCCCCAGTTGTAACAACCAAACATGTCCCAGATGTTGCCCAGTGTCCCCCGGAGACAAAGTCACCCCCAAGGAAGAAGCCCTGCCATCGATCTAGATTGCTGTATAGGAGGCCTCACAGAAGCTCTAGTACAGAGCTTCTCAGATGAGCATGCCTTCTCCTCACCTGGTGAGGAGGGTAGTCTCCGGAAAATGCAGTCTGATTCCTAAGGTCTGGGAGCTGTTTCATGGAACTTGGAACTCTCCAAGTTCAAAAGCTTAGAACCAGCCAGCCAGCTGCTCTCCTCCACCCCCGATCCCCTGCCCCCAGATGTCCCCAGGAGGCAAATTCAATGTGTCCAAGAAGAGAATGGGAAAGTGGAGGCCAGAAGAGGCTCAGTCTCTTGGTCCAGGTCACATAAGGAGTAAGAGACGAAGGCAAGTTTATAACCAGGCACTATGGGAAAATCTCTCCACCACTGGCTGCTGAATGGGTGGGGCTGGGGCTGGGGCTTAGACAAGGTCAGGGACCATGCATAGAAACAGATTCAAGAGAAGCTTAGGAGTGAAACTGCAGGACATGGTGATTGGTATGAAAGGAGGACCAGCAAGGAGTCAGGATGACATTCAGTTTGCGGGCTTGTTCGCTAAGGCAGGCTTGAGGGCCTGGAGTGAGCACCACTGCCCAGGTTCCCTCAGTGAAGGCAGGGCCAGTGTGTGAACGCCCTGGGCTCACTCCTAGTGGGAACAGAGCTCTGAGGCTGAATTCTTACCTGGCTCCTGGAGTCCCTCCCTGGACTAATCAGGGCTCACTTGCTTGTCAGGACTTCCTGCCCTTCCCCACCCCTCACTTTCCCAAGGTCCCATTGTGTTTCCTGGGGCACTTCCCACATGAGTGATCTGTGCTGGAATATGTTGCTCAGAGCCTGCTTCTGGGGAAGCCCAAACTAGTCATGGTGAGGGACAGAGGGACAAGTTGGAAGGGGAGTGCTTCTACAACAGGCTGAGAGAACCCTCCTAAGGACACTGCAATGTCACCAGGTATTCCTGCCCTGACTGACCTTAGCGACAGAGGTACCTCCCAGTTGAGCTGGAAGGACTCTTGTGTCTGGGGGCCCCAAGACTCAGCTTGTACCCATTTTCAGAGGTGGGGGTGGCGGCTGACAGAAGCTCTCATACATTCCTATTGGTGGTAGAAATTGGTTTGATGGGTTTGGAAAGCGCATCTACTGAACATCTACCCAACCTGTGACCCTGCATATCCCCTCCTGGGTGTGTGGCCTAAAAGAAATGAGCTCACACATGTCCACCAAAAGGCAAACAAAAATGTTTATAGCTGCATTATTCATAATGCAAAAAGTAGAAACAACCCAAAAGTCTACTACCAGGAGAATGAATACACAAATTGTGGGATAGTCATACAGTGAAACAATGCAAGTGTCTCCATCAACAGGAGAGTGAATACATACACAGTGACATATCCATGTGATGGAATTCTGCAGACAAAGGAAAAACCAACGACTGATACACAATGGTATGAGTTAATTGGATAGACATTGTGCGTGCGACAGGAGCCAGGAACAAATGTGGGTTCGCTGTATGATTCCATTTATACGTAGTTCATGCACAGGCAACAGTCACCGACAGGGGTCACAGCTGTGGCTATCTCTGACTGGGAAGGTAGGAGGGATCCTTCTGGATGACGAAAATGCTCTACATCATGATCTGTGCACGGATGTTTACACACTTAGGGAGCCCCACACTTAAGAGTTGTGTGATTACTCGCATGTTACACATCAACTTTTCAAAAGTGGCATCAGGTGGAAACAACACAATTATCCATCAATGGATGAATGGATAAATGGAAACGGTATATGAGTATGTAGACAATGGACGTAGAAAGGGAATGAAGTCGTGATACACTGTCCAAAATGGATGACCCTTTAAAACATTATGGTAAGTGAAAGAGGCCAGTCACAAAAGGCCACATGTATGATTCCATTTATATGAAATGTCCAGAATAGACAAATTGATAAAGAGAGAAAGATTGTTTACAGGGGCCAGGGAGTAACTGCTTAACGGGGGTGGGGTTTTCTTTTAGGGTGAAGAAATTTGGGGACTAGATAGAAGTGATTGTATGGTGAGTGTCCTGAATGTCATTTAAATTGGTTTTGTTTTACATTACATGAATTTTGCCTCGGTTTTTATTTTTTATTTTTAAATGGCATCAAATAAGAGTTTTTAAATGAAATGTTGGCTGCTGCTCCTCTGTGCTGGGCCTGGGCCTGGGCAGGTGAGTGGTGCCAATACCATCATGACTTCTATAAGAGCCATTCCTGTCCATCCTGACTAAGCCTCTTGGTGAGAGTTCTTAAGTGTCCCCTCCTCAAAAAACTAGACTGCCATGTGCTGGGAAATCGGCATACATATACAAGGTTGTATAGTAAATACACAGACTCCCTTACGTGTGGCACCCTGTGCCTTGCACAACCTGCGCAGCTGTACGTGGCCGAGTGTGTGACTTCGCTCTATTTTGCAGTGCACTCTCTGCAGACTGGGACGGGGCCTTGCAAACCTCAGTGCCGGCCTTCCCTCCTGTTCTCGTTCTGACCACAGGTAAGGCTAGTAGCCAGGGCTAGCCTCAGGTTTGTCAGGGAGATGAAATCCACCTGGTCCCTGATCTGCTCATCAGTGTATTGACACCTGACCTTCAGGACCACCTCCAGAAATGAAACCTTTCCCGAAGCGCTTTTGGTCATTTGCACAGAAACAGGAAGCTGAGGACAGTCTGGAAGGTTCTCCACCAAGCTCCTGGCAACAGACCTCTTGGCTGTTTGTCCTTCCTGTGACTGTGACGGTAGGAAAAACAAACCACTTCCCTGAAACACCCAGCTTGTGTCTCCTCTCTGATTTGCCGGGGAGGAGAAGGGCCTGCCGGATCCAGCGGGAAGGAGGCTCAGAAAATGGGGTACTGGAATCTCAGCTGCTTCAGGGGCACAGGATACCCCTCGCAGCAGCTGCTCCCTGCTACCCACAACACGGGCTACAGAGGATTTGCTGGGTTGGGAGGTGGGGCGATGATTCCTGGGTTACTTTGTGAATGGCAGTCGTACGTGTTAAGCCCCAGCTCTGGAGTTCCAGCAGAGTCTGTCACAGGCATGGGGTTGGGGGGCTTTCTCCTCTGATGGGTGGCTATTGGAGTCCAGCACTGTCTTACAGAAACAGAACGCAAGCCGCGTGTAGAATATAAAACGTTCTCCTATCCCCGTCTTAAAAAGAAACAGGTGAAATTAATTTGGATCATAAATTTTCTTTAACATACTCAAAATGTCAATACATAAACAATACAAAAATTACTGAGATATTTTACATTCTTTTTCTTTTCTTTTTTTCTTACGGCGTCTTTGAAACCTGGTGTGTATTTTGTACTTGCAGTGCATCGCAGTGGAGACCAGTCCCATCTCAAGTGCTCAATAGCAGCCATGTGTGGCCAGTGGCTGTCTGATGGACAGCACAGTTTTAGAATTGCCACAGACCTGGAGCTGGGGCAGTGGCAACATGGTAGGAAGTGGGGAAAGATAAGGGGACAGGACTTGAAGTAGCAATTACATTAAGTGAAAATGGTTTTTACTTAGATGACACATATTGAGAGGCCACCTCAGAGCCCACTGTGAAACACCCAAAGCAGGAAAAGCTCTCCAGCCTGACCCCCCGGGTCCCAGTCCCACTAGAAAGGGAGCATCTGTCTATTTTAATTGATACTAAAAAGAAGAGTAGATTTATTTATAAGAGAAAGACTTGTAGATCATAGCCATGCATTTCTGTGGAATATGAATGAATGAAAGGAAAACATCTCTGTTGATGAAAAGAGGGCATTGGGTTGGGCCTCTGACCTACATTTAACATCGGGGGTTGGGCAGTGAGCCTGGACTCTTGCTTAGAGCTGAAGACAATCAAATGTGTACCTGAGGCTGCCAGGCCGCAGGCTCGTTCAGAGCTGTGTCCCTTACTAGACGTGGACCCCATAATGGACCCTGCTGCCCACCATCCCACCAGGAAAGCGCCTGCCTTTGCTTCCCCGTAGCCTCTCATTCATTTAATCACCCATTTATTCGTTCATTGAGCAGAAAGGCATTCACTGCACAGAAAACACTATGCTAAGCGAAAAAATTCCTTTACAAAGGTCCACACATTACATAACTCCAGCTGTGATAGGGAGTTCCACAGAGACAGAAAGGTCATCAGTTGTCGCTTAGGGCTGAGGGGCTGGGGGAGTAGGGAGGTGAGAGCTAAAGCCCACTGGTGGTTTTTTGGTTTTGGGGGGTTTTTTTTTGAATAATGGAAATGTTGTAAAATTAACTGCAGTGCTGTCTGCACAACTCTAAATATACTAAAAACCATGGACTTGCACATTCAGGTGGATTGTAGGTATGTGAATTATATCTCAATAAAGCTGTTTTTGTTTTTTTTTTAACGTATTGTGCACCAACTAGAGACTCAGGAGCAAGTAAAGCAAATGCCATACTCAGCCAAGTACATTTTGAGGGAGGAGTCTGCTTGTGCACCCCTTTCAAACCCATTTCTATAAATTGTACCCCCATTTTTAAAACAGCTGTTTTTAATTACTGACACTTTTGTGCAATGCCTATCTTAATGTAAAATAGTGGAAATAAGGTCATAAGTTAGGAAAGAAAAATTTCTACACTGAAAGTACAAACCGCAGATTTAATTTTGCAATATTCCTGAGTTAAATATTGGTAATGATCAAGTATTAAACATTAAATTAAAAATTACTTGAATCACGATTAAAGACAATGCACTTGTACTCAGTCAATAACTAAACTGATCAGTCTGGCTTGGGAGGTGTTTGTATGTTTGGGGAATTTTCAGAAACATCGCAGATGGAGTGTTCTGAAACTGTGGGAAATGATTGGTAGAAAAGCACTTTGGGGGAGGGTTCACAGCCTCGCCCTCACCAATCATCATCGGCTAACGTGTTACCAAATTTTGAAGTGTCTCCATTAAGGGCGATTCAAACTTCACATTTATTGTTCCATAACGGACGTTTTGCATTTCTTACTTTGTTTTTTCACCATTCCTGATTATCTTCTGCGTATTCCTGAACGGCCTAGCACGTATCCTCGCCCCTCCCTCTCACCTGGGGCGGGGTACACGTACGACCCTTGGGAACGCAGGGCCATCTTTCCGGCAGCGGGGGAGCGCTAGAAAGAAGTGCAGGCTGCAGTGGGCGCCTCCAGGAGGGGGTAGCACTGAGCTCAGGTGTCCGGAGCTGGAGAAGGAGCCAGAAATAAGCAGCCCCAAGCGGGTGGGGG
>PVJL010011634.1:0-41587 GCA_004026885.1 Lyroderma lyra
TGTTTTGGGTTTTTAATATAAATATATGTCAACCACCAAATGCAAACTCATGGTCACATTACTGTATACATAAATCCATTATTAATTTACTTGTGGAGAAGTCTACCCTTTCTTAAATTAGCTTAACTAGAAGATTTCACAACAGAAAGACAAAGCTTGCTGAAGTAACAAGAATGTTAACTACATATTAACACTGGATCAGGTGGTAATTACAAATTCTCCTTATTTATTCTAAGGCTTTGTAAAATAGGAGAGGAGAAAGAGGAGAGAAGAAGATAAGTGGGATCAAAAATATGGATACACGGGTGTTTCATAAGTATAGACATGGCTTTTGAAACATTTCAGAAATCCTTATTTGTCTATGCCATATTAGGAACAATTAACACAGTGCAGATAATACTGATAAGATAAAAATTCCAACCATGTAATAGAAATGCATTTGACAACTTGTATATTATGCAATTATGACTGTCACTTTATTACTGTTATTAATTTATTAGTATAATTGCAATTTTTTCAATGTCATAATGTGATAATAAAGGACTTGTCATTACTAAGTTAACCTCGGAACATCTCTGACCTCAGGGGAGGTAGTTGCACGCTTTCAGTCCAAAATGAGCTGTCAGTTACCACAATGACATTTTGATGACTACATTATCTTGTAATTAAATGTCTCAACAAACTTCTGCTTTTGACTGACAGATATAGTTAAGACTACCATTGACCACAGGGCAGTTTCTTTATAGTTCAAGAATAATTTTCTTTATGGATCAAGAATATTTACTAGCACCAAAACAAGGAGACAAGTTTTTAAAAATTAAAATGCCTTCAATAATACATTTATTAATTTATATTTGGCACTGGTAAAAACAAAGAAATGTATGCTGTTATGTCATTACTGTCAGCAAACAGCAAATTTTATGGAAAGGCTACATGCATGCAAACACATACACCCTTTCTCAAAAAGCTAACAATTGGAGGAGGCCAAATCAGTAGAGATGCTACAAAAGGCCCTAATTTTAATCTGAGCTCTATATGGACACGCATTATTTGGAAACATTTGCTTCTTCATTCAAACAAACAATAGAATCTTTTCCAAGTTATGGAACAACTGACTTTTCAGAATGTGAAACGATTTTTTGAAAGGTAGTCACCCTTTTCCCCTACTATAGGTAAAACCTGGCCTAAAGCGATCATCAGAACTCCTAGTTTTCATAAATATTCTTTAGGTAATCATCTCTCAACACAGAAATCATTGTGAGTTACAAAAATAAATTTTATGGTTAAATATATTCATCAAAGGAGTCCTAAGCATCTGCTTGGTGCTGAGCACTTTCAGTTACTGACCATCATCATAGGCACATGTCACTGGATATAAAAATGCATAAGTAGAACAAAAATCCCTATTTTGGGGGTGTGGGGAGGTAGAGAGAGGTGAACTCCATTGCAATGTAATCTAAGAGTCATAATAACACTGTTTCTTGGGAGCTCCCTGGTGGTGTAGTGGCTTGGGGCTTCTGCACTGGCGCTGTCAGCGCTGCGGCCTGGGTTCGATTCCCAGTTAGTGAACTACCCACATACCCACCCCACCCCCGCAAATTAAAACAAAAAAAAACTGTTTCTTATTTATCATGGTTGATCCACTGCAACTTAATTATAAAATGCATATTCAACAACAACAACAACAAAATGTGTACCTTACAAAAAGCAAACTTGAAACTACTAAAATAGGTGGGCACAAATTGGGCAATTCTATTTTTAAAAAGGCAGAGGTTGACAGAGTAAAGATAAACTTTCCAAAGTCAACATATCTCAATGTGAAGATATAAAAGAAGAAATAATTTGAACTTGAAAATGGATGGAAAGAGAAGTCACATTAGGTGGTGAACTGATTATACATCAAGTTGACAATGCACTGTAGAATTGTATGCCTGAAACCTAGGTAATCCTTGCTAACAGATGTCACCCCAATAAGTCTAACAATAAAAATGAATTAAAAAAAAATAAAAAATAAAAAATAAAAAAAATAAATAAAAAAAAAGAAAATGGATTAAACTAAGAGAATACATTGATGATTGCATTTCTTCTTACCCAATTAAGAGGGTGGAGTTTACTCATCTTTCAACAGCACAGTTACACAGTGACAAACACCATTTTAAACTGCACTATGTGTTTCCTCAAAAATACTATGAAAATTAAGTAAATCTAGTTATACATCAAAGGTGCAGAAAGACAGAAACAAATATGAAGTAGCCAAGTAGCTCACAGATAAAATAATTTTGCCATCACTTTACAAGTTGCACCTGACCTTTAAAACTTTTTCTATGAAAATAATTCTGAGGCTCTTGAGCCATTTGCCTGCTCAGGCCTGCTCCTACTTCTTTGGAGTGTTCTTTTCCTTTTAATAAACTATCCCTTTGTTTCACCTTATTTTCCTTGGTCATTTGTATAACAGACCACAGTAAGATAGCACCAGAACAAATGAGAGAATCAAGAGTGTTTCTCTCAAGCCTTTTAACAACAATATTAGAAGGTGTGCAGAAAAAATAGGGTTCAAAGGAGAAGCAAATAAAACATGCTCTGTTTTGTTACACTGTAAATCAGCCTCAAATGAAAATACTAATGAAAAGAAAACAAAAAAATAAAGTAGACCAAAAAGTTCAAAACACTAGTAAAAATTATATCATTTTTGAATCCAGCCATTGTATCAAGCATTTCCATCTAATGATGTTGCAACAGCCTATCCACCCCATTCAAACCTTCTAGAGCTCAGAAGGAAAATCCATACACACAGAATACTCAGGAAACATATTATATCCTCATATTGTAAAATGGATACCTATTGTATAAAAATTGATTCATTTATACAAATGTTACTTCAGTGCTAGGCAGATGACAGTGAGTATCACTACTGGTCATTCCTGGGTTACCTGTGAAAGTACCTTGTAAAGTTTTATACCTCTGGACTTCCAGTCAAGATGGTGGAATAGGTAAACACTTACCTCCTCCCAACACCACATCAAAATTACAGCTAAACTACAGAATAACTATCATTAAGAACCATTTGAAATCTAGCTGAACAAAAGTCCTACAACTAAGGACATAGGGAAGAAGCCACCTCGAGACTGGTAGGAAAGGCAGAGACTCAAATGGGGTGGCCCCACACCCATATGTGGCAGTTAAGAAACTAGAGGGATCCTCCTCTTTTCTTACCCTCTAGAAATTATTTAAACTATTTTCTAAAATTAAAATAAAAAAAAAAACTATAGGGATATCTCAGCTGTAAATTTTAGCCCCTAAGGAGCCAGAGGTCCCAGACCCACATTGGATGCTCAGCCGAGGGTTCCACTGACAGGAAGATAATTCCCCATAACTTCTGGCTGTGAAAACCAGTGGAGATTGTGACTGAGTGAGACAGAGAGTGGCTATAGTTCTGGGCATTTCTCTTAAAGCACCTGCATACAGACTTACTCACTGATGTACTCACTTGCTGTGACCTCCAGTGCTGAGGCAGCAGCTCAAAAGGTGCCAGGGACAGACAGGGAGAAACTGAATTCTCTGGCTTAAGGTGAAAAACTAGAGGGGCAGGTTTGACCCAGACAGAAGTGCTAGTAGTCACCTTTGTTCTTTTTCCGATCCTTCCCACTAACCCAGCCTGCAGACGCAGGTGGGCGCTAAATCTGACTGCATCAGCCTGCTTCATACTGGTTGCCCCACCCTATTGATTATCTTAGACCCCATCCCACCCAACTGGCAAGCCCACTCAAGCTAATTCCTTTGGCTTTTCTATACAAATGGACTGTCGTGGCTCATATTAGGGACTTAACTAAAATCTCTCAAAGGTTCACAAAACCCAAACAAGCAGCAGCTTGCCACACCAAACCCTATACCACTTGTTGAGCAACCCCAAGCCAGACACTAGTGGCAGCTGGCCTTGGTTCCCTGCTTAGCCTCTCTCAGTCAAATCAAAGCCCAGCAAAACTGGCAACCATTTGCAGATCACTTTGTAGCCCATACCAGGTGGCCCTGGACCTGGCAGAGGCAACAGCTGACCTTGGCTTGCACCAGAGTCCCTCCCAAGAGGCACCAAACCAACGCACCTGATGGCCACTTTTAGACCACACCCAAGCATCATCCAATCACCTCTATAAATGACACACCCACAAGGCACACTGGGCAGGCACTAGAGCCCCGCTAAAGTGAACCCTGCTCTATAGGGTCAGCCCCTGCACAGCAGTTCCTCCCCTGTAGTCACAGCCGGTCCTCACAACCAATCAGCCTGAGGGTCAGTTTCTCCCACTGACACACAAACAGCAACCAAGGCTCAACTACAACAAAAGGGCACACACAGCCCACACAAGGGACACACCTGGAGCACTTGGCTCAGGCAACCAGGGAGAGTGCGCCACTGGGCCCCACAGCACACCTGCTACATGAGGCCACTCTACTAAAACCAGGAGGCATAGTACCTCTACCTAATACATAGAAACAAACAGAGAGAGCTATCCAAAATGAGGATACAAAGAAACATGCTCCAAATGGAAGATCATAACAAAACTCCAGGAAAAAAAAAAAACAACTAGAAAATGGAGATAAGCAACCTACCAGATGCAGAGTTCAAAACACCAGTTATAGAGACGCTCAATGAATTTATGGGAAGAATAGATGAACTTCAATAAAAACATAATAAACATAAAGAACACAGAAACAAACAAAAAAGAGCCAGTCAGAAATGAAGAATACAGTAACTGAAATAAAGAATACATTAAAGGAAATCAACGGATAAAGTAGAGGACTGAAGCAGTGATTGGGAAGACAAGCCCAGGAAGCACAGAGAGTCCCAAACAAGGTGAACCCAAAGAGGCCCACGCCAAGACACATCATAATTAGAATGGCAAAGGTTAAAGACAAAGAGAAAGTCTTAAAAGCAGCAAGAGAAAAACAACTAGTTACCTACAAGGGAGCTCCCATAAGACTGACAGCTGATTTCTCAGTACAAATTTTGCAGGCCAGAAGGGATTGATAGGAAATAACCAAAGTAATGAAAAGCAAGGGCCTACAACCAAGATTACTCCACCCAGCAAGGCTGTCATTTAGAATCAAAGGACAAAGAGTGTCCCAGACAGGAAAAAGGTAAAGCAGTTTATCACCACCAAACTAGTATTACAAAAAAATGTTAAAGGGATTTCTTAGAGAAAAAGAAGAAAAAATAGATAAAAATATGAATAATAAAATGGCAATAAGTATGTATCTATCAACAATTACTTTCAATGTAAATAGATTAAATGCACCAATTAAAAGACATAGGGTGGCTGAGTGGATAAGAAAACAAGACCCTTAGACATGCTGCCTATGACAAATTTACTTCAGATCAAAAGACAAACGTGGACAAAAAGTAAAAGGATGAAAAAAGATATTTAATGCAAGTGGAAACAAAAAATAATCTAGTGTAGCAATACTTATACAAGACAAAACTGGCTTTAAAAGAAAGGCTATAACAAGAGACAAAGAAACATCCAGTAATCCCACTTCTAGGTATTCATCTGAAGAAACCCAAAACGCTACTTCGAGGGGACATGTGCATCCATATGTTCATTGCAGTATTATCTACAATGGCCAAGATGTGGGGGTAGCCTAAGTGTCCATCAGTGGATGAATGAACAAAGAAGAGGTGCTACATACAAGGGCTGTTGGGAAAAAATCCAGCTACAAATGCCTCTATTTTTCATATTACATGACTGGAGACTTTCTGGACAGCCCTTGTATACACAATGAAATATTACTCATAAAAAATGAAATTTTGTCATTTGTGACAACATGAATGGACCTGGGGGCATTGCGCTGAGTGGAGTAAGTCAGACAGAAAGACAGATGTTATATGATTTCACTTATATGTGGAATCCAGAGAAGAGGATAAACTAACAAACAAACAGAAACAGACTCATAGATACAGAGAACATTTTGATGGTTGTCAGATGGGAAGGTTTTGGGGGCCAGGTGAAAAGAGGGAAGGGATTAAGAAATTCAAATCGGCAGTTACAAAATAGTCATGGAGATGTAGGGTATAGCATAAGGAATACAGTCAATAATATTGTAATAACTATGTATAGTGTCAGGTGAGTACTGGATTTACTGAGGTGAACATTTCATAAATTATACAAATGTCTAATCACTATGTTATATGCCTGAAACTAATATATTGCGTGTTAACTGTAACTAAAAAAATTAAAATTATTAAAATAAAAGTGAAATAAAATGTTTTAAAAAGTTTTATATCTCATTCTTAGGGTAACTATACATCCCATAAGTCTTTCTGGTTTATGCCAGTTGTTCTGATGCAGTTATTAATAGTACCCCCTTTCACCCTCAGAAGTGTTCCAGTTGGAAGGTAAGTGACGTGATCTCCCTATTAACATCCGACTGACCATAGATAAATACCTACAATTATTTACTACAAGAAATAACTTCATGTTTCTCCTTTTTTCAGAGATTACACTCTGACAGCAGTATGAGTTGAGTACACTTTCTAAGCCAACATAACATTGTGTGACCACTGACTGAGTGCTATCATTCACAATTCAGGTACCACCAATTTAACACACTTAGGCCCTGATTCACTTGCAGCAGAGTAATTTAACAGCCTCATACATTCTGATTGAATTCCAACAAGTTCTCCTTTTGGCATCACTCTTGTCAGAAAGAGATTCCATTTACAAAGCTTCTGAAATGTTCTACATGTTAATAAATGAAATCATGTGATCATAGATCCACCTATTCCTAGTAAAACTAATCTCCTATGGTAGGGTTGCTATATGTGTGCATGTTCAGGCAGCTGCTCACAGACCAATACAACTGACAAATTAATATTTTATACCAGAAAGCAAAAAGACACTTGCTATCACTGGGTATTGATATAGGTTGTATCGAATCTTATTGGGAGCCAGATGTGACCCATGTACTGTGAACTTGGTCTTGTTTGTCCCATGATCAAAGCTCTTTTTTTTTTCTTTAACCTTATAGTATTCTGAAATTTGAGGTACTTATCATCCTACTTTAGGCTATCAGATTGACACCTTTTGTAAGTAGAATTGTAGAATTTTTATTGCCCCCACTTCTCAGATTGTTTCTGACTCTGAAGCCACAAAAAGTATGGTTGTGAATGTGTGTATCCCTGTTTCTTGGTTCACTATCTTCCAATAATATACTGTGAGTAGCATCTATTATCTTCTGTGCAGTCTCTACAGATCTCCCACAACTCAATTTCTCAAGAATAATCCAGTATAATAAAATTACTAAGATCAGTAAAATGTTGTAATAACTCCTACATATAATCAATTTCACCGGATCTTCTACGAACTATTTTTAATCAATGCAATAGATATTTTTATATCTCAAAATCCCCATTTGAAATAAAAAGGATTTTGTTTTTATTCAATGCATAAACCAAAAGAAAGCAGAATAAAAGAGTCTAATAATAAAATGTTTAACAATAAAAATGTGAGATTATTCTGATATAAATACATGAAAGACACTACCATTGGTCCTTACATTTTATAGGTGAACTGGATATATAAACTACTAATAATAAACATTGCATTTGATTTATTTGAGGTGATACACTTGTCACTAATTATATCAAATTCATCATGTACTAAGATATTTCACATTTAATTTTTACAAATAATTTTTGTTTAAAAAAGTCATCTTAAATTATTCCATCCATTTTAAAGGATTCTAAATTAGTATCAAGCTATAATTAAAATTTAAGTCATTAAACATGAAATTCTTTTTAAGGACAACAACAAAACATTGTTATGTTATTAACTTTCTGTAATAGAAAGTTTACTGACCTACAAAGAAGTTTTAACTTACACATTAAAGTTTGTGGTATAAACCCTTTGTGGCATATCACTTCATAATAAGCAAAAGAGGAAGAAAGAGATTTGGCAGCTGCCATGCATTCTTCTTTGTAGTTCTCTGAACCCTGATCTTTGGGGATCACGTTCTTTAAAATATGTAAGTAGAAATGTGCAAATTCAAGCGTCTCATTAGGTTTACTATGTACTACTGTACTTCTTTCAATACTCTGTGCTACTTGACTACCTCAACTCTCAAATCATTGTGTATTCACTGAAGGTGATTTTTGTATTTATCTTCTTTTGTGATGCCCTTTATTGCTTTGTTTGTTTGTTTGTTTTTACATGAGTAATTTCCTGGCTGGGAATCGAACCCAGGCCGCAGCATTGACAGTGCTGAAGCCTAGCCACTGCACCCCCAGGGAACTCCCTTTTATTGCTTTTTATTAATTAATTCTGCCCCCAACATCCCCAACCTTTTTAATACTACATGCCTTCAGTGCGTACATAGTTTAAAATGTTAACATGATTGAGAATTTAATGTGTCCACTCATTACAAATTGACCCTGAGACAATGTTACAAGTCAGATGTGGAAAAGAAATGGTGCCCCTAAATCTTTTTTGGCCAACACATTCAGCCTGAGTGGTCAGTTTTACAATCATTTCCATAAAGTTCTGGAACTGGGCCTGGATTGAAATTGCTTCCCATCTTGTTCAAAATTACATCAGTTCAAAGACACAATATATAGAGCTGCTTCCTTGTACAATGTAGGATTCCTCCAGTTAGAAAAATGCTGTGATTCATCAGTAATTTAACCTATAGACATTTGAAGGTTGGAGAGTACCTCTAAGGGGCTGTTGACCTTCAGCAACTGAAAGAACTAGAACTCTCCAGCCTCAGTCAATATATATTTATCTTTCTGTTGGGACTATTACAACTGTGTATGTAATGCTGACCTTGAAACTTCTTGCACAGGATGAACACAAATAATGTTCCCTATAGGAAAAATATAAAAATACCAAAACAGGATACCTAGGTCTAAAATGCACATTCTGTAAAGATTAAAAGAAAAGACTGTGAACATTAAAATCAATTCTGAAACCAGTAAGTATATTATTTTCATGGCCTACTGGGTTTCTCTTAAATATGAATCTGGGTGTAACCCCGTTACACCAGAATTATATAATTTGGAAGCGTTAAGTATTTCTGATTTTCCCAAAGGTTAGTGACGTCAAGAACCTGACTTGTTTTCAGGTGAAATGATCTTATTTTATTTCCCACAGTACTATAATAGTACAGATCTCTAAAAATCATTACATTCTTTATTGAATAAATTAACATGAAAAATATGCTTTTGTTTTTATCTGGAGAAAATCCAAATAGTGATATACTGAAATTCGTTATGGTAATTTTTAAAATTTTATCTGATGGGATATTGGTTTTGAAGACTTTTCCCTGCTATTAGTCATAGTATGAATTCTCATTACGCACCAATAAGAATATGTATATTCTTTTAGAACACTAAGGCATCACTTAATATATAACAATTTAATTGTGATAGAGGCCAAAAAATATAAATTAAAATGTAACTAACAACCAATAATTAATATGAACCCTAGGAGAATTGGCTGGGCATTCTATTCAAATAAAGTAGGAAATAAAAGAAATTTCTTATTCTTCTATACAACATAGGAAATTGACGTATAGGGCTGCTTGAAAGTAAAAGTGAAGTAAGATCTTCTGAAAGACTGACATATCTGTGTATATATTATTGGTAAATATATATAGCTTTTTACTTGTTCAATTTTGTTTTCCTAAAATACACATACAGGTAACTGGTGCACCGTGAAAATATCTATGAATCGTAATAAAATGCATCATTTAAAAAATAAATAAACCTTTCTATTATAAGTAGTTTCTCTGTTGAGTTGCATGTGTTATCTGCATGTCTCTCATTTGGATGTCATCTTTGTCACACAGGGAGACAACTCCTGGGAGGGAGAAAAAAGCTCTTTTGTGGTTCTGTCAGCATTAAAAATATTTAGTCCTCTCTCCTCAGAGAATGCCTGCAACACGATCAACAGGTACATGAAACCAAGGGAGCTACAGTCCTGCTGATATATTGATAAAACCACATAGTCCAGGGAGAGTCAGTCAGTATCTGCAACGTTAGGGAAAGATTCTGTTTATCCAAAAGAGGTTTAACACTAATCTTAGGATATAGAATCATCAAGTAAACCTTTTCAAAGACTTTTATTTGATGAACACTACCTCACTTGAGTTGACTTCTGAATTGATCCACATAATTTAACTCAACAGCAATCAAAACCTAGTTGCTCTTTAATGGTACTGATTTATGCCATTTTTCTCTGCATAAGAAAGACATGAAGATTTCTCCAACCTTTTAACAATTAAGTGTCCAATCTACCCCAGTCCAAATTACCTTAGTAATGCTCATGCAAAACTGTTTTACTTGTGTTTTCTTTTGTTTTGATTGTTGTTTTCCCTCTACATTCTGGCTACTTTCAGAGAATAAGCTCTACAATAAACTTAATAACCCTCTTATTTATTCTTTAGCTCTCTCTAAATCTAAGTTTAATTTTTCTCCCATTTTCCTCAAAATTCTCTTTTTTGTTAAAACAATATGTTTAACATAGTAGGCATTATAGTAAGAAGAATAATTGAAAACACACTGAGCCTTTTTATGAAAGTATTTTAACAAGGGCATGATAAAATTTAAGGTACCATTTGTTAGCTCTTGCATTAAATACACTGGTTCTGTGGAATAGAATGAAAAGTTTAAAATGCCTTTATTATACTCAAATCAAAGTGTATATTTTACAGTGTACTTCTCTCACTGCTTCTAACATGGCCAAATTCATTTGTACCCCCATAGCTGCACTCCTTACTTCTCTCTGCCTAACCAATTCCTTTCTCAGGGCTCAGCTTCTATACAATTCCAATCTTTAATAACAATTCCACTGAATAAACATATATTGAGGTTCTATTGTAAGCAAAGAACTGTGATAGGCACTGGAGGGAAATAAAATAATAGAAATATTGTATTACAATATTTAGTGCACAGAAGAGGGGCGAATCAAATCTAACAGTGGGGACTCATGAAAACGGTAGCATTTGAATTAGTCTTAAAATGTTACAAGTAGAAATTTGGCAGGGGGTGAAACAGGGTACATTGTGGAGCTGAACTATAAAGCTGAAAGAATAGCATTAACATAAAGGGTCAAACAAGCTGATTTTTCAAGAGCTTTGATGGAACTATCTCATATCAATCTCTCCTCTGACTTCCTATAGCGCTTGTTTGCCATAGTACTCAATTTTGCACTTACTTGATGTAGAGCTGTTGTGTACTCTTTTTTGTATGCCTTGTTGACTCCTACAGGGGACTATAACCTATGTGAATGCCAAAACACCTTATATTTCTTAAAAATTTCTCCTACAAAATTTATTATAGTGTGGGCACATAGTACACAACCAAGAAATGCTTCATTGATTCATTGCTTGATTGATTGAAATGAAAGATTTTATAGACATTTGTCAAAATATTAATTTGATTTATTTTGATGCTTTAAAGAAAGAGGTGATATCTCCCTGTTTGGGGGACCTACCCCAAAAGGATATCTGTACCATTTATATGTTAAAAGTGAAACACAAATGAAATCTGCACACCTATCAAATTAAATGAAAAACTATATCTAAAATACTGTAGAGTCCACACTCTATCTTCCTATTATTTAATAACTATATTATATTATAAGTATAAATAATATAATGATGCATTTGGCACAAGTTATAATCAGTGAATTAGAAGAAACATTGCTAAAACGTGAGCACACAATGAAATATATAGATGGGTTATTATAGAATTGCACACTTGAAACCTGTATCATTTTACTACCCAATGACACCCCAACAAATTTAATAAAAGATTTTTCTTTAATTTTTAAATGGAGTTTACAAAACTTATTGAAGGTACAAATAAAGTGGTAGGTGAGGTGATTTAACTCACCTGAGAAAACAAGCTACTTAAGAACACTATCACACACATGTATAAAAATATCTGTTCATTACAAGAGTCTGTGATCACTGCTAGAAAAGAGTAATTCGAGTTACTGAATGTACATGAAAAATTGCCATTTATTGTTTCACTATTCTACGATGGGTTTTATTTTGGGCTTTTAGCATTGAAAACATATGGCAATAAATTAACTTATATTCAATGTTCATACAAAATATTGTCACTTCAGATGTAATTTTAAAAACACATTTGACATTATTACCAATACTTTTAGAGTATAGTTTTTAGTCAGTCAAACTTACTGTGACCAGCATTATAATTTTCAAGTTATATTTTTCCTCAACAGAAATAGAACTAACTTCTTGATATTCTGCCTGTAGGAAAAATCATATCTAAAATTTCTTTGAAAATATCACAATTTTCGTCATCACAAATGAATATGGTGAATTGACTTGTATTATTTACATAGGTATTCTTATGTTGAAATAGATTTACATATGAAAGCTTGTTTCTGTTTGAAGAACATTGTTTATTTTTTTCTCCCAGGTTTATTGATATAATTAATTTTCCAAAAACTGCACATAATGAATGTATAAGTTTGAACATATATATATACACACACATTTGTGTTCCCATCACTACAATCAAGATAATAAACGTATCTACCCATCACCTCCAAAAGTTTCCTTGTGTCCTTTGGTGTCATTGTTTAACAAATAACTGCAAATTTTAGAAATATTCTGTAACTCAAACTTTAATTTAGAATGTCTGTCTGTTCCCAGGTGCAAGTTACTACATCAGATTTTATCTTTATTTTTATACAAATTTGTAGTTTTACTTAAATATATGTGCGTCAATCCAGATGAATCCAGTTTTGCAAGTTGCTTGCAACATCTAAATCGGACAAATATTTTACGCATATAATCAAAAAACTGCTTTATTTCCACGTCACTGAAATACAAAAGAGAAGATTCTTTAGCTTTTAAAAGTATTATTCAACCATTTAAAAGTTCTTTATAAAATTATTCTATGCTTGGTGTGTAACAAGCAATTGCCTCCCGAATTTTATATTCAAAAGATCTGAAAGAGATGGAAGTTTGGAGGCAATGAGGGAAGAGACTAAAGCTCCCTGTATCCAAACCAAAAGAGTTGTACCTAATCGCCTTTAGAAAGGCCCTAGCCTGGATTTCTACCTGATGGAAGCTTGATTTGTACTTGTCGTGGGTAGCAAGTGCTTAGATTCACACAGAGCACAACCAGCAAAGAGGATGGCACCCTGCTGGCAGCCTGGAAGGAAGCTACACATTCTTATTCAAAGACATCTCCAAAGTCAAGACACCACTGCTAGCATAATAAGTGGAACTATCACAAAAAAGGGGTTTTCCTCTTACTCAACTTGATCCTGACCTTTTTTCTTAAAAAGGAAAAAGCTTAATAATTTAACAAAATGTGACAATAACAGATCCAGTTATTATAAAGAATTTTCTCATTGTTAATATACTAAGTGGCTGCAATCTGATACTTAGACATGCTGCATTTAATCCAAATCAACCCGACTAAAATAATTAAGACAGCATACTCCTGCAATGCATATTTTTCTAACATCATTATTTAAAGCTTTTCGGATATGTGAGATAAAGCCTCTTTTAAAAGCATTAGAAAGAGAACTGACTCTGGGTGATGAACACATAACACAACACATAGAAGATGTCATGTAGAACTGTACACCTGGGACCCATGTAACTTTTACTAATCAATGTCACTCCAATAAATGTAATGATAAAAAGAAATTTAAAACTTTTTTAAAGCATTGGTTACTTAGGTGTTAAATACAAGCAGTAAATTCCATTTTCTAAATTGCCCCATTTATTATATTTAATCCTCTTTCTGTAGTCAGGAGCACTGAAGTACACATTTGTAGTTGCTTTCCTTTGACATGGTTCTTTTATTACTGTCTATTTTCCTCACATAATGTCCCACAGCAGCTGGCCTATTATTATGATGCTTTTTCTCCTGTCTTTCCCTTTAGTGGCCTTGCTAGCACAGTAATTAAAATGTACTTACCTTCCCCTGCTTTGGCTGCAACTAAGGATGCTCTGGGTGCTTATCTCTGGTTGGGGGTCACTGTAATGTGCAGGAGAGATGGGGTTGTTTGTTTCTTTTTATTTTATTTCTGAACAGTGACATATTGATGTTTCAGATAATAAATCATTCCAATTTGTTCATCCCTGCAAGCAATGGTTTTAATCTTCATTTACGACTTCCAAAGTCCGTTTTGTTAGAAGCATTTGATAAAATACTCAATTACCATTTTTTTACACTGTAGTTCAACTGCTGTGCTGATAAAAGGCTCCAGCTCAGAAGATAAACTGCAAATAATTCCTGAAGAACAAATGTCAGAGCTGGTCTACAATGAATGGGATTTTTTTTTAGCAGATTATTCCCTCACCAAAGTGACAGGATGGTTCAATATTTATTTTGTTGAGAATGTCATTTAAATATTGTTTGACACCTGCTCCCTATAGTCAGCTACTCATCACATCACAATTTTAAGGGATTTAAACCTGAGATTTAACTCTACATCTAGTAAGAAAAAAGAAACTCATCTATAAACCAAGATGAGAGTATGCTGCTGATAGTATGCAAATTATTTAAATAAATGGAAATGCAGTGAATTCAGTTGTGTGCATTTATATGGGAGAATATTTAATCCTTAGCACCCTCTCCTGCTCTTACCTTTCTAGTGTTTGATTTTGCAAATCATATTTGAAATCCTGCCAAGAATATCTGCCTGTTCGTTCATTAAATTGCCTTTTTCTAAGTGTTCTGCTGTTGAAAATGACCACTTCACTCATGCTACTCCTTCAATTTTCCTCCATCTGCATGATCTAGGTGGCATTGCTCATTGGCTGAGAAGACAGCTTGCAGTGCAGAAGGCTATAATAAACTAACTTGTCTTAATGGTAAGGGAATTATTTTATTCACCTCTATTTGCTCAAGTTGAGAAGTTCCTATTAAGTGCTCAGCAAATGGAAATAGTTATCATTTCAAGTATGGGCCCCAGAATGCAATATACTCCATTAAGCATTTTCCTCCCAGGAATTCCTCTCCATCCTCCACTCCTATCAATCACTTTTGATTATTTTAAATCCAGGACTATTGGCTGTGAATTTTAAGTAGTCAGAAGATGTCTTTAGATTAAGTCAAATCATAATCCCTGCCTCATTCTTTGGAAAGCATCATGGCAGTACAAATTGAGTGTAGAAAAAAGGGACCAAGAACCATTAGCGAAGGACGAAACAAAGAATTGGCTTGTGAAATTTTGTTTCCTTTATCACCAATTGCTTTGATGTTGTGACTTTATTTTCCAATAAAGGCGCCTGGATTAAGTCATTAGATTACCCCAGGGACTGAATACATGCCATGGATTTGTATATTACCTCCACTGGAAACAGGTTTTCATCTCTTTTCAGTAAAATCACAGGAAACTACTGCATTCAAGAGAAAACGATGAGACACTACTGAGTGAAAAAACATAAACGTTTACCTACCAATCATTGAACTCTTTGGTTCTCAAAACATTTCTGAAGTATGTGGGAATTTGGAACATGAGAAATAGCTGGAATTGAACCAGCAAAGGGCAATGCAGACAACAGAAGCAATCAGTTGTACCTCCTAAGTAAATCAGCCACAATCACTGGAATCATCATAGACACTTTAGACTGGGAAACATTAGTAAGGGTGTTATGATTTATGTGGATATAGATTGTATTTAATCTTTGTGCTGCCAACAGTGAAGATTGAGCACCCTGGATTACAGCCTCCATTTTTACTTCTTGGGATATTTTAGGTACCTTTACAAACACATTAACTCCTTCCCTTAAGAGAAAACAACATGATATGGGGGTGGGGGGTGAGTCTTTGGAGACTCCATTTGAGTTTGGATCCTCATAATTTGCCACTTAATCTCACAGAGCCTCAGATTTTTCATCCACAAACTTGAATTAATAATACCTTTTGAGGGGTATGTGACAATTAAATAAGATCTTTTGAATATGTAAAAAGACTGGCATAAAATAGGGATTAAATAATGCACTTTGAATAGATTTATTTTATTAAATAAATGCTACCTGATTTTTGTTATTATTTCAGGCCACTAAAATTTCATTTTAAAAATTCCAATTCTTGCATTAAATGTTAAGCCTAGTGGCTTGAAAAAGTAAATGCTTATTGCAAAGATGTGCAAAGTAGTTTACCTATTGGGAGAACCTAGCTCAGTGACTTGGCTGAGCAATAATGGGTTTTGCATTTGTATCTTCACATAGGAGAGAGTCTTGAGAATATCAAGCTGGTAGGGCATGACCTCCTTTCCAAAAACAAAACAAGGTCAATATTTGAGCACTCAGTTTGAAAACCAAAAGCTGCTCCAGAAATATTACCATAAATATTAAGTTTTGTCTGGTTTAATGATATTGCAAAAAGAGAGGTATATACAAAATTACCCTATCTTAAACAGATCTTTTAAAAAATACATACATTGAAAACCTTGAGTAGACCAATGTGAAGCTGACCTGCATCCATTATAAACTTGAGGAGTTTTTAAATTATGTAACATAATCTATGTCAATCCTTCAGACATATCAATGCTTCAAATAAAATAAACAAAAAGAAAATCTCTTATTTACTGTCTTCTGTACTTAACATGGCATCAATATGAACAAGAATGTCAAATAAAGCTACTTGAATGGGTAAGAAGATTTTTAAAATATGGGGATGCTTGTCGTGAGGAAACAGGGTTAATCAGAAGAAGCCAGTTAAAAGGAACTTACCAAAGTTTAATGTAAATTTTATCCAGACTTAAAAATATATTATGATGCTCCACTTTAAAGTCATTTCAATTTAACAAATATCACAGTCCTTACTATGTGCCAGGAAAGCACTGTGCTAGCTGGTTAAACTTCCCTCCTCCCCCCTCTTACTTTTGTCAGATGAGGTTCTTTTAAAAATCCATAATTGCTTTTCACTTGCCTTTGAGAGAGTATTAAAGATAATGAATCATTGTGTTTCCAAATGTTTCTTATTTTTCTCTCAACTTCCTGTAGTTCAATACAGACATCATTACTTCTCTGCTAGAATAGTGATTCTGTTCGTCATGCCTGAAACAACTACAGCACAAAGATTAAATACAATATATATCCACATAAATCACTGAATAAATGAATCATGAAATTAATATGTAAATTGTGTGTTTAACCTCTATTTATACAGCACTGTCTGTCACCGTGTTGTAAATCTAAAACTAATTGCAAATTCACAACTCTGCAAAAAGAACACCATGGCAAAAGCTTGACATATTTATTAACTAAATGTTGAACTACATTGAGTAAGTAATTAACAGTCACGCCAGAACAGGGAGAGAAAATTATATTTAAGCACAGATGTCACCTGTATGAAACGGCTAAAACTATTTTGGATTAGATTTTGATATCAGTCAAAGAATACTGCTATTTAATTTTTGAAAGACATATCTTTTTCCATTTATTCATAATTCCATTAAACATTTCATTTTAAAATGTGCATGTCGAAATCTTCCACAGAAATAAAAGTTTCTTGTAATTTGTCTCCTTAAAAAAATGAAAGATTCTCAAAAGATTAAATTAAATGACAATAAACCCTTTGAAAGATTATCCAAATTCTCAACTCAGCACATTAATAACATTTTATGTTTGATATAGAAACAATCCAAAATAAACAATTTCTACATTTATTTTAATGATGTACTGAATAACATTATTTAAATGTTTAAGGGGGCTTGTCACAACCAACAAAGGTACCTTATGAAAAAATGATTTTGTTCTATAAATAACAAGTCATTCAAAGGATACAACTTTGAAGTAAAACAGTACATAAATATGTACACAGAAAAATGTATTAGAATAAGTATTCTTGCTCCTTCATGTATTTTGATCATTCATTTTAAGAACATATTCTCACTACTACCTGCTATACATTTAACCTGAGTTTCTATTAAGATGCTGCATTCGAAAGCATACACACATAAACTTGAATATGCAAGGGCTGTCGGGAAAAAAATTCAGCCTCTATTTTTCATTTCATGGCTGGGTACTTTCTGGACAGCCCTCATATGGTATTTAAAATATGTATAATAAATAATTTTTATTAGAATGAAAAATAATAACTTGTGACAACTAGTATTACACATGCAGATCTCTAAAAGATGATGATTAAGTTGTCATGCCCCCCATGATATGAATTGACCCTACATACTTTGTTCACAATGTTTCTTCTGTAAATTAGGTATGTTTCTTTTCATTTTGTTCATTAGAAATGCAGTTAGTTTTGGTAACTCGGTGATATATATATACACACACACATATATGTGTGTCAGGATATATATATTCTTACTGATACTGTCATTTGATGACAATGATAATAATTTTTTAAAATAATAAGGAGAAAGGTTTTTGCTCCCATTTAATCATTTCTGGGAAAACGCAAATGATGGCTATATAAGTTAATAATAGACTGTGGAAAGAAAAAGAGACCAAATTTCACCTATTTTACTCCATACTATATACCTCCTAACTGAGTATCAGCCCAGCTCAACATGTCTTGCAGGTAAAGCAAAAGTGTGAATCCATTAAAAAAAGGTTTCCCATTTTTTAAAATTAAAAACCAAGTTATGTCAAGCCAAAAGGGAATTGCTATCATCATCTACCTATGCTGCTTGCTAGGCTGAGAAAAAAAAATTGCTAAAAGGGGGCATTTGCTTCACCTCACGTTTAAGCTGGAGATTGGCACTACCGTGTCTTTCTGTCCCTCCTGGAGATTTATGTTAAAGGGCTAAAACTTTCTTCTACTTTTTTGTTTTCATCTGTTCCATGTCTCTGTCAGACATTTCATTCTGAAAAGAAGAAAGAGCTGCTCATCTCAGTGGCAGGAAAGAACAATCTTCGATTTATAACATGCTAGGAAGCCATCACTGTGATAGAGCAATCTTTCCCCCAGACATCTCTCCATTACTGAAGCTGATGCCTCCCTGCCCTGATGCCACCTCAGTACTGATCCGTCAGTCCTAACAGCAGGGCTAATGGCACCACCTGCCCCTTGGGGCATTTTTCATCTTTATCTCAGAAAAACTTATTTTGTGGGTTCTTCTTTAAACAAACTATGAAAATATAGTTTCCACAATTTTTGTTTTACAAACTTCCTTCCTTGCATATATATTAAAATGACACATCATGTACTCGTACGAGTATCTTAGTTATACTTGCCTTCCTTCATTCCCCTTTTTATGGCTTGTTTAGTTCTTGTGAAATACAACAAAAAGTATGTAGAGAAGCTTTATTTGTACAGTACTCCACAAATAGTGAATCAAGAAATGATTTAATTACTATTGAGGACTCATTAGAATAGATACAAGGATCATTTATTAAAAACCTCCTTAGTAGAGCTAAATTTTATTCTTAGCTGTCATTTTTTAATTTGGCACATGGTGCAAATTTGTTACTGAAATAAGTGTTTCTACTGGTTCACAAAAAGATTAAGAACAAACACAATTCTGAACACTATATTTGCCTTACTCTGAAATATATGGAAGAACATTAAAGTGACACTGTTATACATATCTTTGTGTACAATCATCTACAATATATGCTCAAATTCATTTAAACATGTTAAAACTATTAGCCAACTGTCACGTAACAAGAGTTTTCACGTCCTTATACCCAGGAGTTGTTCTCGGAGCTAATTGTTTTTAACTTGATACTCTCTGATTTATACTGAGGGGGAATCAAATCCGTGGTGATGGAAGGAGAACTGACTCTGGGTGGGGAGCACACAGTGCAACACACAGACGGTGCACTGGAGAATTGCACACCTGGGACCTATGTAACTCTTGTTAACCAATGTCACCCCAATAAGTCTAACAATAAAAAGAAGAAAATCCAATAAATCATACAATATTTGCTAGGATTTAATAGATCTCTCTGTAAATACAGGAAGCATTTTAACCAGTATCAAAAGTATAGATAACATAATCTGCAAATATCTGTGTCACCTCCTTTCTAGTACCCTCTCCTTAATACAGTCAACCACGTATCTGGATGACTTATATGACATTTATAGAGTTAGCCTTTCTTTATTTTTCTGTTTATTCATGAGCTTCCTGGTTTTCAAAATCCATATGGTTCTTAAACTAAGGACAAAATCAAATAGTAAAACCAAAAATAAAAAAATGTAGACAAGTACCACATTCTTCTGAGAGTTATACTTCCTACTAAATTCCCTTAGAATTCTTAAAATTGAAGCTATAAAACTTTATTATTTTTTATGCCTTAATTACCTTTGAACTCTATTTTCCAGAAATATTTAGATGTTAAATTTGAATCTCCTCAGTGGTGTTGGAAGTTTTTTGTTTTGGTTTTTTTTATAAAAAATCTTGAATTTGCACATCACATGTGAAAAGGTAATACATATAGATCATTTGGGAACAACAGGATCATAAAGGGGAACTAAGGAAGTAGTCATTTAAGAGAAGATAAAATTGTCAATGAATTACCTAACTATTTCAAACAGGCTAAAGTACTTCTTCATTTAATGAAACTTAGATAAAATTTCCTGCTTTTACATCTTCGATATTTCCACCAGACTGTGAAAACAGACCATCTCCAAGATTCATTTAATGTGTATGTCTATTTTTAATGGACAACCATGCTTTAAATAAACACTTCTAATGACATACTTTTAATACTCAGAGCAGATGTGAACTCATTCTATTACTGGAAAGACAATGAAAGCAAGCATCTGATGACCAGAGCATCTATAAGTTAGAAGTCAGAACTCCTACAGGGCCATGTGCTTTGTGGAAACTAACGGGAAACCTAACATTGCAGCTTCAGTAAGTTAATCACCTGAATTAAAGGTAGGCTGCCCTTTATTTTATCTTAGAAGTAAACCAACAGCAGTGAGGCTTTTACAATGACACTGTTGTGATCAATGCTGTAGTCTCAGGTGTTAATGCTTCATTTACCTTTAAAAGCACAAGTAATAACCCAGAAAGATCAATGTTATAAGCTCATTATTTGGTGTTAAATTACTGTGGATTCACTGAATTATTATATTACAGGGTTTTTCAGTGACATTAACTTAAAAACCAAATAAATGTTATTTAGAATGGTATAACCTAATTTCCCTGTTCCTGGAACTTTGTAGTGACCTATAAAGGCAGTTTATAATAAGAAAGTATAGAACTCAACATTTTAAATATGTATAATGACTAAAAATTTTTAAAAAATGAGAAAAGATGTAAAAGTACTTTGAAATAGCACAAACTGTCATTAAATATGTAGTATTATTAATAATTTTTATAATTCCAATTAATATTTTGTATATCCATGTAACAATGAAAACCAACTGCCCAAGAAAAAAGCAATACTATGATTGAGCAAGAAATAGCCAAAATAAGATTCTCAGTTTTCAAATATACTCAGTCAGTAGATATACATGATCCCACTGATGATGTTTTAATTAGCTTTTCATTCATAATTTTGAACTTTCACTTTTAATTCCTTTAGAAGGAATGGGTGGTGAAGAATTTATTGGTTTTTCAATGCTTCCTCAAACTAAGATAGTTATACCAAGATTTTTGCTTTATTGGTTTTATCACATTACATGTACATTATTTTCTATAATAATATTAATTTTGTTCTTATAATTCTTTACCACACTATATCTTACTGATAGTGCAAAACCTTATCAACAATTAAGATCTTATAATATATATATATAAGGTGTGAATGTAGTTTTCTGTTTTATATTTAATTATTTCACCAGTTACGAATTCCCATGGAAATACCATTCATGATAGCCCCCAAAAGGAAACAACTCCAAAATTCATTAACAGTAAAATGAATTCATATTTTTTATATATTTATACAATAGACTTGTATTCAAAAGGAAAAAAAAAAACAAACTACTGGTACACATAAAAACATGGATGAATCTCACAGAGATAATAGTGAATAAAAAAACCAATACAAATTATTTGTGCACTTCTCTGCATGTATATAATTCATTAAAAGGAAAAAAATTAACAACTGAAATTAGTTACTTCAAAGTTTACACCAGTAATCATGACTGTTGTACCCCATCACTTACCTATAATAATATTGCATTAACTATCATGTCAACTATAATGGATAAGATTTGGTATTGTGACCTTACTGTTTTTCCTATCAGCAGAGAAGTGGCTCCCTGGAAACGAAAATGCAAATCGTAAAGATTGCTCTTTGCTAGCCTTTGATTTTTAGTACTTCTCACATTGTAGCAGTAACTCCATTAATCCTCATCAATATACACACACTAAAGCCATCCCATTCTAGCTGAATTATCTTATCTTGATTTACATATGCTTGTTTTGTTTAAAGAACAATGTTAATATTTTTAAATGAAAACCTTTTTGTTAAATTTTAATATAAAATCAGTTGTCCCAGTAATCAATTGAACTCAAGATGAAAAGAAACACCCAATATCGGAAACAAAAATAATCCTTATATTTTGATTAATTTCATGTTCTTGCATTATGTACTGGTAGGGACACACATTTATTATGCCATGCAAACTATTATTATACCTAAATTGTTCTTTTATCCAAGTACAGATACAATCACAGAGAAGCAGTGAACAATTTTATTAAAGTAAATACTATCCAAATATCAAGTTTTTATTACATAGATACAGTTGTATGGTAGTTTAATAAATGAGCAATGACTTTTACTCGAACATTATATTTTTACCAATATATACATCATTTTCAAAGTTTAAGAGTAACTTTCATAACCACCCTTTTTTTAACCCAACCTGGATTGCCAGAAATGTACTATAAATGATTCCCATATCCTTAGGAGAAACTTTGTGACATTTAAGAGGAAAAACTGCCACAGAACTCTCACAAAAATGAGGCCAATGAGACAAAAAAGAGTGAGTGAGGACAAATGATTGGATTTAAGAAATATTTATTATTGTGAATCTGTGAAGTAAAAATATAATAAAATCTCAGTTAACCAGAATGATCAGAGGATGAATTATTCTGATATTAAAAAATCTGATTGTAAACAACTGTACACCTGGAACTTATGTAATTTTGGTGGGTAATGTCACCCCAATAAATTTAATTTTAAAAATCTGAGGGGGAGAGGGTGGGAGAGGAGGGGGGGAAGCTAAATATAAGGTGATGGAAAGTTCAAATAGGTGGTGAACTGATTATACATCAAGTTGACAATGCACTGTAGAATTGTGTGCCTGAAACCTATGGAATCCTTGCTAACAGATGTCACCCCAATAAGTCTACCAATAAAAAATCTGATTATTCTGTGATTAAGCTAAAAAACAGCATTTGTTTCAAAACTTAAACAAAATTAATCTAAAATGATTAGAGATCGTACAAGACCACAAGATGATAATTATGCATGTGAGTGAGCACATCATATGTAGAATAAGGAAGACAAAATATGTACTGCCAAAGGATACTTCATCAAAATTATTTGTTGTAGCTTTTAACCAAGTATCTCATATGTACTTTTTTCCTTTTTTTAAATAAGTTTTCTTTTAATTGTCAATTATAGGGGGAAATAATTCTATTAGACAGTATTTGGGCTTGTGTTAACAAGTGTGTTTTCCACTTCAGTGTTCTTTCACTCACTCCTGCGTTCAGTTTTTCATTCAATAAGCATACCATGAGCCCACAAACTATACCACACTGTTGGCTAGCTGAGGATCCAAACTCAAATGAGACACAGTTTTTGTCCTGGAGTTTACATCCAGTGGGAAAGTGAAACAAGTAAAAACAGTTTAAAAAGTGCTTTATAGGCATATGGTCAAAGAGGAAGCTTATTTAAACCTGACTGAGCAAAGACATCCCAGAGAAGGTGGGACTTCTGAACAATATGAATGCATGACCTAGGCAAAGAGCGAACAGCATGTCTAAAGAGGTGAATCGAAAAGGGCATGAAGTACATGTAGTTTAATATGGCTTCAGTGAAGGTTGGTGACAGAAAATGGTGGAAAGCAAAACAAGGCATGAAGTCAAACAAACGAGTTAAAAGTATCCTAAAAGGTCAATGTTAACAGTTATATATCATGTTGATAGTACATGCCCTTGATACAATGTGATGAAAATCACACTTTACCTCTGTGGTCTTCCTCCCAATAACTCATAACCCAGGATTGTCATGAGAAAAACATCAGACGAATGACTTTCAGGACATTGTACAAAATCCTCTGAAGATTTCTATCAGCATTTTAACATAGGCATTAATGCCTAGATCTTGGGATGGGGGAGGGCCTAATACTGAGAATTTTGGGAACAAAGCTAGTTCACAGGGAGTAATATTTTTAGCTGAATGAAGACCTTTTGGTATACTTTGAAGCCTATCAGAGAGGGTATGGTTGAAAGAATTCTTAATTCAAACATGGATGATAACAAATATATTGCATATGATGAATGGTGAGAAAGAAAACCAAGCAAAGAAGTTGCGTAAATACTACAAACAGTATAGGGGAGAAAAGCTCTCAGTACAGAAGAAGCTAAGTCCTTGTAAACCAAAATGTCATTTTTCTTGTACCAACCAGTCTGTGGTATAAAAAAAGCAAACACAGGTATCATAAAGTAAAAAATATATTGAAGACAATCCCACTTAATTCATCATGAGATCCATGTCATATGATTCACTTGGGACTTATAATATTGGTGTTGGGCACATAGTACATGCCCCTAAAATGTAAATTATTATTTTAAATGTAAAATATTTCATTTATTAAATTATTTTAATAGTGACATATATTTGAAAGACTACTGATCTCCACATTTGAAAGGGTGGGTAGAATATTTTCCCCCAGACTAAAAGACTATATTTATCTCTATAATCAAAAGACAAGGATCCAAATTCTCAAAAAATAAGACCTTTTTATATTTTTATAACAAGATTTATATCTAATTAACATTAAAAGTGTATTGTAATGAGAAATATTTAGTGTAATTAGCCAATAAGAAATTATATTGATGCTGTATTTTTCATTATTTAAAGTGAAAATAAGTCACTTTTCCCACACAACTTATGATGACTACAGTTGTATTAGAAACCCATACACACAACTTCTTGACTTGGAATACTTGGCTTCTCTTCTAAGTCCACTTGTCAGAATACCAAAAAAAGACAGAAAATGAGAATCCCAAGAGGACTTAATTTTGTAAAGAAATTAGGATCCATTTTTAGCAGCATTTTTCTTTTGCAAAAATTGCCTTGCATGAAAAATGTACAAAAGTAACGCAACTCCAGACTGAGGCTTTAATCCCTAGTCAGTTCCGTAAGAGAAGGGTGGATCAGTGAGTATAATTTTCCCTCATCATACAACTCATCTCCTGTGTTGACAAAAGAAATCCTCCTGTTAGTTTTTCTTAGACAAATGTGACCCCAACCTGATATGACATTTTATTTTTTCAGCTGTGTAACAACACTGTAAAACCAGTGCTTTTTAAGTTGCCTTATACTGATTTGGGAAACCTTGACACTGCTAGCTGAAAGCTCCCAGACATTTAAAAGTCCAATTTTTGTTCACTGCTAGATCCACGTCACCTAGATGATTAATTTTTAATTGCATTATAAATAACATATCACTTGACTGTTTCATATTTTCAAACCTGCCTTCATCTTTATAGAATCCTCAGGAAAACTTTTGAACAGTTCTAAAAGAAATAACAAGTCTGACTTTGCCTTCTTATGTCCATATTCAATACATGTATTTTTTAAACCAGGCATTAGTTATTTCCCTTGTGGTATGATGTTTCTCAGAGATGGGGCAGAACTGTGCTTGCTCCTTTCCTCAACTGTGAATATTCATCAGTTAAAACAGTTTGGGGATTGGTGTCTTTGGCATCCTGTTTTAGTACCTGTACAATAGCTCTGGATTTATGGCACTAATTTAGCCATCATAATATTCAAAACTCTGCCTTTAAGTATCTGCCACATAGATATGAGCAACAAAGAGACAGAGTACAGCTATTGTGCTTTTAAAGAAAAGCAATAAACCATTCTGCTTGCTCTCCTTCATGTTCTTTAATTCACTTCATTTCATTTTAACTACCTAGAACAATTTCACCAGCCATTAGCCCAGAATGAAACTTTACAAAGGCTGATTGTTGTTATCAAGATGGGTCCAACACTTCTTCTCCCTCCTTTTCATAAGTTTTGGGTCAAATAGGCTATTTTATAGCTCCAGACTTATTTTTTTCAAAGGACAAAGCTTGTGAAGAAAAGAGTAGACAAATTTTAGATCCAGATTCAAAAACTTCAAAATAATATCCACTGAGAAGAACTTTATGCCACATTTTGTAAATAGAGACCTATTTTATTGGGAAAAAAAAAGAAATAACAAAGGAAAACACCAGACTCATGAAATTAATCCACTTCAAAAAAATTTTTTAACAACACTAGTCACCGAATATGGCAACAGGGTACGGTGAATATTTTGCAATATTGAATTGAAACAAAATCACAATGAATTTATTGAAACTAAATTCACCACACTTCTGGATGCACATGGTCAGCATAGTAGGACATGAAAATTCGTTTTCATTTCAGAGTGTGCATGGATTTTTTAAGGGAGTTCATGCAAAATTCATAATTTTGTTAGACAAATATTAATGTTGGAGCTCACTAGGAAATGAAGACCAAGTTTTCTCTGAATTTGTTAACAAACTATCTCTCCCTATTCCCTATCAGGACTGTCAGGTCTAATGCATCATTTAGAACCTCACTGAAGGCCACTACTCCATGCAGGAACAGCTGACCCCAAGGATGGGGGTTGCATGAGAAACAACAAAGCAGCTCATGATTTGTGATGCGACTAACAGGGTAACTCTCACGCTTCCTTGAAGATCATGCATATTCTCAGTCATAAACTGTAAAAAGTGGCTGCATATTAAATAATCATTTCAGGAGAGGGGGTGGGAGAGGAGGGGGAGCTAAATATAAGGTGATGGAAAGAGAAGTCCCATTAGGTGGTGAACTTATTATACATCAAGTTGACAATGCACTGTAGAACTGTATGCCTGAAACCTATGGAATCCTTGCTAACAGATGTCACCCCAATAAGTCTAACAATAAAGTAAATTTAAAAAGAGAATATTTTCACTTATTAGTGTTTTATTAATTATATTTATAAATTTTGCCTCCCAGTAACATGTAAGAAGAAAAATTCTAACTAAAAAAGGTAGTTGTCACGACCCATCTCAATTTTTAAGTTATTAACAACCACTTCTAATAGAAATAAGCATGTTTATTTAACTTACCCTGAAATTGTACAAATACCAGTAGATGACCCAAATTCCCCAGACATTTTTGTTTTTGAAAATAGATTACCCACAAGAAACTTAGAAACTCACATTATTTCTAAATGACAGCTTTCCTTCCTCCGGGAAAGGGCAAAGGCCAGATTAATAACCCCAAGACAAAACAGAAACAACATTCCAAACATGGAGAGGAGACTGATGGAAAAAGCTATGAAACTAGAATTTCAAAGGGAACCCTCTTTGATAAATGAAGAAACACCTTTCCACGTCATTACGAAATGCAGGCCGCACAGTGACACACCAAGGCCCTACTTCTCACAAGATGGTCAACATCTGCAAATAAGAGTATCGGCATTCAATGCTTTACGGTGTGTGAACAACAGAAGAGAAATAAGTACAACCTTAACAGTCAAATGAACAACGAAATGCTATTTCTCCTTAAAGCTCAGGTCTGTCTTTCCCTTCGGCAGGGAGACAAACTGTGATGGCCCCTTGTGTTTGGACTTGCCCTCGAAAACAGTTGTCAGGATGATCCATGAGCTGATAGTAAGCTCATCATAAAGACATCTCCCAATTCTATTTTTCTGGTATAAGAAAAAGAAAGTTTTTTGTTCTTTCTGGTACCAAATAAATGATGGGAAGAAACAAAAACAGATTTCCTTTACTATACATACATACAAAAATAATACACATTTACTCACGTAACGTACATAATTATGTAAGATTAATTGCAGGCATTAACATTTAGAGTATATCTGAGCTCAGGGAGAGGCCACCCTCCTCCCAGTACCAGTTTGTGTCTCTGTTCTCCCTGACTGCCTAAACCCTCCCACACAATAACTGACCTCATGCTCCAGGACTGTTCAACATCTACTCCCAATATGGTTGTTTTCTATCCAATTCCCAAAGGCATCTATTCATCACTAACTGCCAACTGCCTTGATCTCCTTCTTGTGCCACTAGTTCTGAGGTCGTTTGTTCATTTGCTGCCGGCAAGCTAGATCGTGTCCACCTTGAACTTCCAGAATCATATTCTCACTGTATGTGCAGATCCTTACTTTTCTGCATCAGAATTCATGTTCTAGAAGTGATCTGTTGCCTTCTAGAACGCCAACCTGCTACAATCTCAAGCAATAATTCTGAGAGATCCAACCCATCATGCTAATATTTGAGAGGATTTAGAGATTCCTCTTATATTTTAATCAAATTTACAGCATTATTTTCACCTGCTACAAATTTTATACTTATATAAGAGAGGTTACCTGATGTTATGGACTGAGAGTAAATGAAGTCATAAAGGAGGGATTCTAATCCAATACGACAGGTACAAATATAAAAAGAGGAACAGTGCCGGGATCTCTCTGTTTAGTAGTACACAAAGAAAATGCCGTGAGAGGACAGAGAGAGAAAGTGGCCCTCTGCAAACCAAGGAGAGTCCTGAACTGTGAGCCAATACATTTGTGTTGTTTAAGCCCCAGTCTGTGGTAGTCAAATTCACTTGGCTTGATGCACGCAGGTATCGCCTCACTTTCCTATTGAAGTTAATAAGTATGTTAAAGTAGGGATATACAGACACTGACCATCACATGCCAGGGATCATAAACTAGTTTTCCTCATGAACTCACTATAGTGCTACATTCTAAGTTAACTTTTCATTTTAATGTAATGACATTCTCTAACTTAACTTGGTCCACAAATTCTATTATATATGATTTAATGTTACGTTAAAACAAATAATTTCTACTCTTCATGTTTCAACTTAACAAATATTTATATTGAAAAGTAGTTTGGTTATAAGCCCTTTTGTCACTAAACAACGTAATATAAAAAATGAAAGCAAAGAAAAAAAGAAATGAACAAACAAATAACCCATGGACACAATCAATACTTTAATGTTTATTTGGGGACGAGTGGGTTAGGGAGGGGAGAAAGGGGAGGGGGTGGGAGAGGAGGGGGGAAGCTAAATATAAGGGGATGGAGAGAGAAGTCACATTAGGTGGTGAACTGATTATACATCACGTTGACAATGCACTGTACAATTGTAAGCCTGAAACCTATGGAATCCTTGCTAACAGATGTCACCCAAATACGTCTAACAATAAAAATGAATTTTAAAAAAAAGATGCAAAAAAAAAAATGATTCCATAGAAAGTTCCCTAGAAATCTTAAACCTTCTTTTCAGCAATTGTTACCAGGAAAACCTGTTTCATATGAAGCGTCACCCTTAAAAATAATACATAAACCCAGAGCTTGCATTCTAAATTCATCATCTCACATTCCGAATCTGTACAGATGTTTCATTAGAAAACTGACATTAGGGGGTTCCCTGGTGGTATGGTGGCTAAGGCTTTGGTGCTGTCAACACTGAGGCCTGGGTTCGATTCCCAGCCAGGGAACTACTCACCCCCACCCCCCGCCAATAAAACAAAGAGTGACATTAAGTAGTTAGTTCATCATAGTGCCAGTTATTACTAAAATCACATATTAAAGCAAAAGTGGATCAGCTATCTTATTTTTACCAATGTATATTTCACATTCAAACTATTCTCCCAAGTTCTATCAGAATATCAAAAAAGAAATTAGATCAACCCTGTATGTATTTCTTTAAAGATCTTTCTATCATATTTCCAGTAATTACAACCGGGGGATAAGGATTCAGGTTTTGTGGGACTGGAGAACGTTTCCCTTTAAATGCATTTAGATTAAATGGAATTTTAAGCTATTTTATATGGAATACAAATAATATAAAATAATTTTCCTTATTCAAATATCAGAACTGATGTAATGTGCAGGTAGCAATGGGGAATCACAGTAGAAATAAAAGGGGAGAGATGGTGGCAACCCTTATAAAGTTTCAAGCTTCACAAATAAACTGAGCTTGTGAGCCTCCAAATTGAGTTTTCTTCTTTTTCAGAATTCATGTGATTATACACTAATTTTACCATCCATCATCAAACTTCAATACAGAGAATAATCAGAAAGCATTAATCATGCAATAAGTGTGACAATGCTGATATAGTAGAATTTCACTAATTCTCACAAATGACAAGAAAACTTGCTGCTGATGACAGATTTTAGAAAATCAGTAAATGGATAAACATTTTTCAACAATTGAGGGAAAATAAATACTTTGAAGAAACTATTTACATAGTAGTAAGTAAAGAATACAAAACAATCTAACAAGATAAATGTTTACCAATAAGTCTTTTTTTTCTATAAAATTATCAAACACCTAAAATCAAGTAACATTTAAGATTCAAGTGTTATTGAGGTATGATAAAGTCATATACTCCTCTTGGATTTTTAATTTCCATGCTATCCTAGCTGTAATTTATAGCATGATGTTCATGCCTTCCTTTTCCTTATAGTAATGACAATCACCAGAGCAAGAGTGAGAGACAGAGACAGAGAGAGATTGAGGAGATGCACCACTATATCCTTCATCTAAACAATCTTTACCTGGAAGCCCAACATGTAACAGAACTGGTCTAATCAATGTCCTTTACAACCATCAGACCCCAACTCTCTTGGTGGCCCTGGAGGAACTATACACAATCTCAGAATTCCAAGAACCACAGTTGAAAAAACTTCGGATCTGCTCACCTAATGTTACATAACCCGAATACGTTCATGACACTATATTTGTTAACCGTATTTGTTGTTTACAACATCTATACATTTGGTTTCTTTTGCTTTCTATACGATCTTTCCTTCTTCGGCTACCTTATTCCTTCTATGGTATTAATATTACAGTCTTTGTTTGTTTTTCTAAACACTAGTATTGCTTTTTTATCAGTTTTATATATAACAACAATCTCAATATTTCTACTTTTATAGTTTTCATGTTATCTGTCATTCTGAAATCCAATCCCATATTTCACTGTCAGATTTGATTATTGACTTAACTAATATTCTATGCATTTTGCAAGTGTGTTGATATGTTCCCTGAAATAAGAGCATACTATTCAAATAAATTGATCTTCCATTCTCTAAATACTTATCACTGTCTTATTATCATTGTATATATTCAGATTTGATAACTGATATTTTCTGTAGTTTTATTAATAATAATGAATTAACAACTTACACATTAATTCCCTAAGAGAGTGTTTTAAAATTTCATAAATACAAGTTCTAATAAATAATTGTTTTGTTAGTAGGTTAAGAGTAGGAAAACGGGATGGGACAGAGTGATTTACAAATTAACTTATTTTTTAAAATAAGATGTGTATAATGGACAATACAGCATTTTAGTTATGTTTATTTCATTCTTACCTTCCTCATCCTTTGTATTCCTTTTTATGTTTCATTTGTTATTTCATTACTCAAAGGTAAAATGTTCTATTTCGATGCCACAGTGAGTAAAGAAGTCCCTGTATAGTTATTACAGTCCCGTTATTTTTCAATATTTATAATTTTGACTACACAGTTGTGCTTTCCCTCTATTTTCAACTATATTAATTTTTTCCAAATGCTTCCATAAAAGTCTCTGGAGCAGTATTTGTTGAATTCAGCATTCAATCCAATGTCTTATCACAAATAAAAACTAACAAACAGGTAGCCAGGAAAACATTTATTGTCCAAAGTATAAATCTTTCACTTATATTTATTCCTAAAGCTATGGTCTCTCCATGGCAAATTGGGGGTCACAACTTGTCCATATGTGGTCAATCAAATATTGTATCAAGTTTATATCAATTACATATTTAAATGTGGTTAGTATGATAAACACAAAATCATCATATTGGTGGACTACCTATTAATATATTTTAATTTACAGTTTGATGAGCATATATATATATTTGCTCATTCACCCTTTTGTCAATTATGTCCTTTCAAATCGTAACTTGTTTCCGAAACATTGTGGAAAGAGAAAAGGTGGGAAAAGAAATATATCCAATAACAAAAAATAATAGTCAATGTAATTATGGGAATATTGGGAAGGGCTATAACCAAGAAAGAGACAGGGAGTGGGGAAAGAGAAAGGACTATGTCACTCTCTACGCTTTGTACCATACCCTGACATCACAAATGGCTTTTCCCATAATTCAATGTCAGCCTTGTTTTTTAGAATGTTAATCGTTTAAATAAAATAGATATTGCATTCAACACAAGAGCTGTAGGTTTCTCTCCCTTTATTTTTTACATGATACAAGTGCTAAATTTATTTCCCTTTACTCTAAACAGCTAAGTAGATGCAAGAACATTCAGTTCAACCACAGGGTCCCTCACTGTGAGAAAAATGACCCTATGGAAATTATAAAAGCTGCTATTTCTTTTGTTATTTTAATCTTATACAGGAAGGAAGTAAAATTTCATATATGTTTCTAAATTGAATAAATCTTACTATTAATATAACACTGTAAAGAGGAATGGTACCTCCAAAATAAAATTAGAGTAAAAAAAATGAAGAATATTATTTCAGAAAAGCAAAAATACAAGTGTCCAGAAGTCATCAAACACCCAAATATGCTTAGAGAAAAATAAGGAATATTTATGTCTATTTGGTAAAAGAAAAACCCACTTTAGTGTATAAAGGCGAGAGACAGTATTACAGTGTGTATAACTTGCATAAGAAATATAATTTGATAATAAACTTAAGACAAAGATGAGTCTAAAACTCTGAACTTTATTATATTTGTGATTAGATGTTCATCCATGGAAATAACAATAAACACTCTTAAATGTTCATATACATTTATTAATTGATTTATTTGGTAAGAGGCAAAGCCAAGTGCCATGACACAGCAGTTGCATCCGTCCTCAACAATGTCAAATTGAAGATATTAATTTGTGAGCTACATGCCCATGAGTGATCATTGCAGCTGTCAGAATAAAAACTCTGAAAGCTAGATAAGGTTTTATAGGTAGGAGGTAATCAATTAATGGAAAAGACTGGATGCTTAGCTCAGGAGTTCAAATTGAACACTAAAAGCAATTAAAAAGCCACTAAAAGATTCACTAGATTCCTAAGGAATAACATCATGACACACAATTTTTAAAATGATTGTCCTAGAAGCAATATGAAGAATAAACCAGAAGAAGAAGAGACTTGAAAAAGACAGGAAGCTATTTCAACATCACAGCTATTGTGCATTAGGATTGGCTAGAAATGGAAATTAGGGATGGGGAATAAAAATGGGGGAAAACAGTGGTCAAAATTCAGGAAAATGTGAATGAGAATCATAGCTTGTTGAATGGAATCCTAGCAATGCTATAAACAGTTATGAAGAACATATACAATTGTTATATGTAATATATAATTATTAATGTAGACAATTATGAAGGCTGATTTAAAGATAAAAATTCTAAATTCAGTTTAGGCTATATAGAGTAGAATATGAGTGAAGGCAGCTACAATTTTAAGACAAGAAAGAACAGAAGCTATTGTTTTTGGAGTTTGATTATCACTTTTTGATAATTTAAATCATTAACTCTTCAAGACAATTTGAATAAAGGTAGAACAGAGAGCCAAGGAAAGAATTTTGTTATTCATTAGGTGTGGGGGTACAATGGGACAATCAAATTATGAAAAGTGATTGAAGAGGCAAAAAATAATCCCAACAATTATATTGACACAGAAGGCAAGGAAGAAATAATTTCTATCTTTTCAAAGGTCAAGGAAAATGACTTGGAAAAATATTACTTGAGTTTTCCAGTTTTTCACTATCTATTTATAATGAAAAATAACTCACAAAATTTAGAATTTTATTCTAATCATATATTTCATTTTTCTAAGTATAATTCCAAAAAGGGTGATTCAATAATGTTATAAGCAGAAACAGATTCATGAGAAGTGCTTATATCTAAATAAGTAGTTTGGATACATAAATTCTGATCTGTTTATGAAATACCACATTGTGGACATACTCTAGAGTAGTACTGACTCTTGTGTCTCCTGCGTAAAAGTTTGTGGTAAGAAAATTTTAATCATTTGGCCCTTTGATGTGCTTGAGCTTCCCAAAATACAGATTTTACTACCATGAGAGCATTTATGCATTGTCCGAAATCATACACTTGACATTTGTTTAGCGGAACTTAACCTATCTAAAAATTAACAAGATGAGAAGTGAATTTTCTAGTTAGTGGGACAATATAGAAATCTATATAGAGTTTAAACAGAAAATACAAGAAGGAAAAACAATGTTTCCCTCCTAGAAATGGAAAAGCACAAAATTGGCAAAAGCCTGGTGAATCCTGCTTTAATTTTATGTGATCTCTACCAACCTCCAATGTGAAAAAAAAAAGAAAGGAAAAAATCGGGTCTCTTCTAGAAACTTCTGCGATGCAGCTGTTTTCTTGCTTTAGTGACATTTTAAATAGCCTTTAAACAATTAACTGTACATATAAACTGGACAGGGTCAATGTGTTTTGCAAATGACTATAACAATAGAAATTACTGTTCGCCACACAATCACTACAGAATCATTTTGGAAACTGCCTATGGAAATAAAATAAAATAGGTAATCAACGCACTGGAGCTCATAGCTTTGAATATATCACTTAGATGATAGCCTAAAAGTTCTACATTTTAATTGTTAAAAAATGCATAGAATTGCCATATTCAACCCAACTTTGCCAAGATAAAAAGCATGCAAATTACTCTGCAAATATTAAAAATTTATCTTTTAGTTAACCTGAGCAAAATTCTCTAACTTTAAGGAGGGAAGTTGAACGCTGTTGTTTGGACCTTCTTTTCTTTAATTTTAATATTCTGTATTAAATCTCCATCATATTACTCAAATTAGCTATAATTTCAGAAAGCATGCCAGGGCTACATCCAAATCTGCCTCAATAGTTTATACTAATGACAGAAGCATATTCATAAATGAGCACAACTAGTTACAGAATGAAGGCTTACTTCAAAGGAAAACTATAAAAATATACTAAGTAAAATCAAGAGGAATTTATAAGCAGCAAATCATCAGAACAGCAAACTTTCTATGTAGCAAGAATGTAGCTTCCACCCCAACAACGTATCTCAAATGACTTCACTGTGTTCTAACTACAAATAAAGTACTTTTTGTTTGATTATTTCTTTTAAAAGCTTCTTTTTTTTAGATTCACCAAAAGAAAAAAGCCCCAAGGTCACCTGTCAATAACAGAACAAACCCTCAGTAAATCAGTGCTTCCCAAATAAATTCCTCATCAGTAATTAAAACCAGGCCTCTCTGGCCCTGTGTTATCGGCTCATCAAATTCATTGCTCATCTAGAATAACAGATCCACATCTGCAGTCATTACAGCATGCCAGATAAATCAATCCTCTCAATGATGCTTTGAGCCATCTCTGCTCCCTTTTAACCAGCCCGATATTTATTTCCCCCTGACACTTCTGACATTCTATTTACTGTAGGCAAATGGAACTCATACGGCACCTTGTAATGGCTTTACCAAATCCCATTGTGGAGCATATCTTAGAAGACTGATGGTTGCAATAAACAAGGTTTTATGGCGTAAGTGTGAGCTTCCAACTTTTTTTCCCCTAGAATTTGACTTCTGCTGTGAAGGTTTATTACACTTGATTGCAGGTGGAAGACTAGTAGTCATTTAGAGCTTTGTTAACTAAAAGTCAGCAAAAAACTTTTGAGCTGATGTCAGTCTTTCTTGTCTTTATTTTGTTTTCTTTTAATTTAATTCTCTATCAAGGTAATATTGAATAGAAGTTTGCAAAGCCAAAGTCCATAGAATATCAACAATAAAATTATTACTAAATCATTCCTTTGATTTTTGAGATTTTTTAAAAATGAAACCATTGCAAGGTTAAAATAAGGTTTTAAAATTATTACTCTTAAGAGGATGTAATCACACTTAGAAAAATTATACACATCCCAAATGCAACAGTTGATGCATTTTAATACAAAAAGCTTTTGTGAGCATGATACAGTAAGCAATTCAAGAAAAATATAGATAGTAATCATGCTTTTGAACAAAATGGGCATTTTTAAAGAGCCCTTTTTAGCTTCACAAGTGAACTAATACTGTGGGAAAAAAAACCTAAAAATTGTAACAGTTGTGTTACTCTAGTCAGACAGACAAATTTTGGGTGGCTCTGCACAAAGTATTTTTGATTGACCTGCACTACCTTTGTGGCACCTATTATGCTAGGCTTAAAGGGACTCACATTAAATTAACATCACAATGTCAGTGGAGCTCACTCTTTGCATATATTAAATTTATTCCTTATGCCACAGTAATATTTGAAAGAAGTACAGTCAACTTCTTACCTGTTCCTTTTTTTTCTTTACAAGCACATAGTAGGTTGTGAATGCTGAGCTCACATTGTGAACATTGATTTAAAATGGCAGGGTATGGTATTTTCATTTATGAAAATTCTATATTTATCACTCCATTGTTCCTGAGTACTGATTCTACTGCCTTCAGAGGCCCAAGTTTGAACATACTGGAATTTGAAATTGCTGGGCCACGGTGCATAGCACTAAGAGGCCTGTATAATCTGCACTGAAATGGAAATTCTGCACGGGTTTTCTTAGGACTTTAAGGAGTACAAACAGTAAGGATATTCTGAACATGATAAATCTGCTTACTACAAAACTGGAGTAAACCACATAAAGCCCTCTGAAAAATACAATGTTTCATTTCTTCCTTTACTTAACACCACACATTGCATTAACCCCAGAGTAAAGTCCAATTCTGACTGACCCTAAAAAATGAGGGCATGCAATCCCAGAAGACAACAAACGTGACTTGAGAGTTTGTTTGTGTTTATAGTGAGCTAGACAGATCACCAAGATCATCATTTCCCTTTACCATGAAAAGAAGCTGAGCTTAAGTACCCAAGGTCACGTGGGTACATAATGGGAGCATGAAGGAAACTAAGAGCCAGCACCTCCGGCTTCACTCCTATGAAACAGGAGACATGATCATTAATAGTTCAACTGGCATCCTTTATTGAGCCCTGTCAGCATTCTGCTCTCTTGTACTAGACCTGAAGTAACAGCAGAACTCAGCTAAGAACTTGTGATCTATACTTCCAAGTCTTCCAAAAGCTTACCCAGGGAAGTACCATTTTTGAACTCCCAGCATGAAGCTCAATTCCTGGCACACAGTAGGTATTCATTAGATACCAGTTTAATGAGAGAAGTCAAGAGAATTCAAGATCTCTCCTTTAAGTCCGTGAATGGGAATAAGGCATATAGAAAAAAGAAACATGCAAAATTCTTTAACTACATATTAGTAAGAAGGAAAATATTTTACCTCTCTAATTTATTTATACATGCTATGCTAAGACTGTCCACAAAGATACCAGTTAGAAAAAGAAGAAGTGCTAATAATTGTTATGGTCCTTTATATTTGACAATCTTGAGAAAAGGAAAGTTAAGCTTCATAACATCCTGTATGATGTAGTTAAATATTATTATCCACATTTTACAGAAGGTAAATTCAGGAACAAAAGGTGTGAAGTTGAATGTTCACAGTCAAATAGGAAGTTTATGACAAAATTGACAATGTAATCTGTGAACCCTGATCTTCGGTGCTTAACACAACCAATTGTACCAGTTATAATGCCTGTGTGATGACAATAAAAGCTACATTTTTATAATACATTTCCTGGTAGGACTTCAAAGTCCTCTAGAAATACACTGTCTGATCAGTAGTTTTGTAGACACGAATTTACAGATGGACAAAGAAAAGTAACCCTAGTCCCAAAACCCCACTCAGGTGCTCAAAATTTCAAAAAAGTTATTATTATTTATGATCAGGAAAGTGGGTGATATATTCAGATCTTGTATGATAAACTAGGGTCTTTTCTAATTATAAATTATATTAATTTTGAATAACAAAATATCATTATCACACTTGAAAAGTGCAATGGAGGGCAGGCTGAAATGCCTAACCTGCTAGAATAAGTTTTGTTTTCCTTTTTGTGTTTTTTTCATTAACCCAAATCAAACATACCATGCAATGAAAATGAAAATTATTAAAAACTAAAATAGAATAGAATAAGATCAAACTGAAATAAGTATCACAGTATAGGAAGTTGTTAGGTCCAAATAACATGCATAGGTATTTTTCTTTCTTTTTAGGGTGTGTAAGTATATCATCTGGGCACAACTCATTACCAATGTTTTAAGTCAAGGCTTCAGCCCTAATGCCTATTACCTGTCTCCTTACATGAGCAAAACCAAGTCGCAGTCACATTCTTTTTCAATCTTTTTACAGATCCATAAAACATGGTTTTATTTTAAAATGCAGAAGTTTGCTGTTCACCTAAGGTTTCCAGATTCTCTGCTGTCTTCTATCAGAATCATAATGGGTAACAAAATCCTAAAATATTATTTTCAATGGTAACATTTTAGCTTATTCCTTGCCAAATCTGTAGCTACATCAGATTAATAAAAGCATTAACAGCTTGTACCTAGAATACATCCACTGAAAAGATTCTGGAACTAGTTGCAAAGTAAGATGATGCACAGAATTACATGAAGACTGATTGGATTTTAGAGTCTACAGAATGAGAATACAGTGGATCTGTGTCCCAAGACATATGAGAATGCCACCCAATCTACTTTTCCCCTTCCTGGCAATAAAAACAGAAGTATGGTCCGGAACATAAAATGACAGACCCAGAACTGGGATCATGTATCTGTGACTGACTATTCTTCACCTTTGGCCGAATCACTTTCTGTTACTTCCTTGTCCCTGGATTTCTTCATGATTAAAATGGAGTTTGCAACAGTCATTCGTCCATCCCAAACCAGCGAATCTTTGGGTGAGACCTGAAAATGTATATATTTAACAAGCTCCCCAGGAGAATCACTGGTTTATAATGTTATCAAGTGACATCATTAGTTTAACGATTAATTTTAATAAATAATGTAATGGGTTTACCCAATATTGCACCTGTATTCTCTCCAAAAATATGTGAACAAACAGCTCGTGTTATGAAAGAGCATTAATGTTTCACCTCATTGAATTCTGTTTGGTATGGGGGCAGTACTCTAGGTTAGAAAACTATGGTGGAGGTACGTCCGAGGAGGTACTGTCTGCTAGTAAAGTGTGAGGCAAACAAGACAGTTTACATCCAATGAGGCAAACAGGAGCTTCCTATTAGCCCCATTTTACAAATGAGGAAAAAGAGTCAGTAAGGTGAAATGACTTTGCCATGGCTACAAGTTGCAAGTTCTGGAATGATGACTTGAACTTGGGTCTTCTGACTCTTGCTAGTTTCTGGCATCTTTCTGGGTATCAGATGATGGTTGTGTCTGAGTTGGTTCAGTCCTTGCTTCCCTTGCGTTGCCTGTCTAAGTGAGCACTATTGGTAAAGTACATTGTGCATTTGTAAAATGTGAACTGATTTGCCTCTCACTAAATTTGAAACCAGGTAAGTCAGCTTCTTCCTTCTGTAACATAGCCCAGTGGCAATGACAAAGTGGGTTTATCAGGGGCAGCTTCCTAATCAGGGACTAATCAGGGGCTGGCTTTCTACACATGCAGGACAGATTACACTAGTCCTTGTATCAATTTTCAGCAGTAGAACCTCAGACAGGTCATTTTCCCTCCCTATAAAATGAGGGAAATGTCTGTTCTACCTAACTCATAGACTTGTAGGAATTTAGTGAGAGGCTAAATGTAAAAGCACTCTGTAAAGCATAAAAGCTGTTGATTTGGAATAGGCAGCAGTTAAGAACTTACAACTCCATTACAAACTTTTGACGATAAAGAGTCACATCTTAGTTATCTTCAAACTTTCCACAATCTTTTGTTCAGATGGGACATTAGACACAGCTGGCATGTATTCTTAATTCCTGCATGTTTTCATTCACTCAACAAACCTATTTATTGAATTGAGCTGTTAAATTGAATGAAATAAAATACTCTACAAAAAGAAAACTCATTGTCTATTCCCCAAGTTTACCATTCTAGTGACTTTCAAATCATTTTCAAATGAATTTTTAAAGTATCCAAGGGCTACAATGTATAGTGCTGTTTTTATAAGTAAAAGCATAAATCATTTATGGATTGCCTTCCTTATTAATAAGGAGGAAAAGAAAAATTATCTTGTAATACATCATATCCTCATGCAAATGCCTTGTTTCTTCCTGAAAGTCAACCACATAGGGTTTCCTTTCAAGTATATGTAATACAATTTGAAGGACACTTAGGATGTATCTCCTGCCCCCCAAATGCTTCTCACACATTCTTCGATTTGTTAAAAACAACTCTTGCATTTAATGGTGTATTTTCTTTGGGCACTTGAAGACTTCAATCTTTGAGATTACTGTAATACAAGTCAAATAACTAGCAAAAGTTAACGTGCATTGCTTCAACTCCAATCTTAAAAGTATTTCTGAATTTATTTTCTTGTTTTTACATTTTATATAAATTAAAACATTGCCAAGGTACAAACACTTTTTTTCAGATAATGTCACAATAGTACTCTGAACTTCAATTTACCACTTCTTAAATTGTAAGTCAATTGAAACAACTTATTCACAATATACTATTCCTAGCCTAGCTCACAAAGGCCAATTTAATTGTATAACATACCTGAGGTAATACTTCTATTTCCAATAGACCCAACTACTACTTAAATTAGACCATTGGAAACTGCTTGGCCCAGTCTGGGGGAGCATTTGTAGCAGTCCTATGAATAGTGAAGCAACCAAACAACCACTCCATGTGTTACATATCTTAACCTCCTAACACTTCAATTACAGAAAGATTATCATTGCTTAAAAACAAAAACAAAGGTTTAAATTTACAATATGTATTTCCATAGGAAAACTAATTCAACAAAAATTTTTGGAGTAACTAGTCTATGGCAGAAACAGTTTGAAGTTCTGGGGACAGAACAATGAACAAAGCAGACAGATGTCCTGCCTTCTTGGAGCATTTTACTTTACTGACTTTCAACCAGGGGAGTCACAAATACATCTTCACCAATAGGTCCTGGCAAGGCGAGGCACATACTTTCAAGCAGTAACCTGAATTTGATCCATATCTGCTTAAATAAGCTAATAATAACATCAAATAACAACAAACACAGCTGTAGCAACACCAATCACCACAAGAACCACTGCTCCTTGTCTCTGAACACAGGAATTGTGTTAATGGCTCAGAAATGTTACTTTCCCTACCTTTCCTGGAAACTATCATTTCCCTCTTGCTCCAAAGTTTGAGGACAGTGATTGGCTTCAAAGTCTTGCATAGTTATCAGATATTTTTCTAGAAATAAACAAACTCAACTTGGGACTGCAAAACAGTCACTATATTCAAAGTAACTGACAAAATGGAGTCAGCGATTTAAAAACTGAACTTTTGGAAAGCTCAGTGTATTGAAAGAGCTCAGCCTGAAGGTTT